>JAYMTF010002232.1:0-19057 GCA_036897485.1 Pelargonium nanum | reverse complement strand
TATGAGATCAATCATCTTCTTCTTCTTATCATTTTTGGATGAAACCATAACCACTACAACATCCTAAAACCAGAGCATGCTTTCAAATTGATTTAAAATATAAAGTAATCATCTATTGAGGCATTCTAAGCATGCAGAGAATGGAAGAAACACAAACATGTGTTTGGTAGCTAAGAACACATTCATTATACTATTTTACCTCAGTTTTCTCAGGTACCAAACAAGATTTAACACACATATAAAAGAAACACAAGCATCTACAAGCATATGGAGAACCATTGGTAGATCAGATAAGGAAATAATTGATGGCACAAGCTCAAGATGTATTGAGGTTTATTTCTAAAAATTCAAAAATAATTTCTACTCTAAGAACATAACACATTCAATACACTATTTTCCCTCAGTTTCCTCAGCTACAAAACAGTACTTAAGAAACATAAACATCAACAAGCATGCAAAGAACCATCGGTGGATCACATAGCAAAATCATAGACAGCAAGTGCACAAATAAGTGAGGCAAAATCAAATCAAAACGTCAAGAGCTCAAAAGTGAAGAAAATCAAGGACGAAACCGAGAAATTTACCTCATATTGCATTTATTATTTCTAAAATTTCATAAAATAATACACTGATTTAGTGATTTCTAAATCAGCTCTCCCGGCCCCCAAAAAATATTTAACGAGCATATTAACGAAACAGAAAAATCTAGAAGCACGCAGAGAACCATAGGTGGATCGGATTGACAAAAAAAGGTAGGCGCAAGCTCAAATAAGTCGGTAAAAATCATATCAATAGCTCAAAAATGAAGAAAAACAAGGACGAAACCGAGAAATTTAAGGTTCATATCTAAAAATTCAAAAAATAATATACTAATTTCTACTCCAGGAACGCATTCAACACACTATTTTCCTTCCGTTTTCTCAGCTACCAAACAAGATTTCACAAACATATCAAAGAAACACAAGCATAAAGAGACCAATCGGTGGATCAGATAGTGTACAAAAACGACGGCACCAGCTCAAATCAAGAGGTAAATTACTGAAAATTAAAGAAAAACAAGGACGAAACCGATAAATTTACCTCATATTTAGCAGGAAAATTTGAAGAATAACCGTAAAACCCTAAAACAAGCTAAAGCCTCTCTCACTTTCTCTCTCTTTCTCGCACACTTTCTCTGAGAAAATGAGTGTTCAAATAGAGGGCTGAGACATAAATGTGTTAGCGTCACGCTTCTAGTACTTTTGTTGTGTACGTGTTTATCAGTCCTGAAGACTAATCCAACCGTTGATTGAAACTAAATCGAATTCCATCAACGGTCACGATTGTTTTATCGAGCAGGAGTATATTTCAACGGTCCAGATTTGTGAGGTACGTTGGTTTCGGTATGTGATGGAGGTTGGTTATGAAAGGATATGGAATATCTTTTGGATAGTCCATTTGACCGCTTTAATTTGACCTAATGGGCTTTTGGGCCTAATGGGCCGGTATTTTGGGCCTAAGAACGGCCCATTAGATATTCATTTGTACTTATTGGGTTGGGTCAAAAGATGGGCCAATGCATATATCTTTGAGCACAAATTTGGGAGTTTTAAGCCCATTAACCATTCTTTGGAATGGGCCAAGGACTAATCAAATTATATTCAGGCCCAATACTGAAAATTCTTAACAATTTCAAAAACACAATTGTCTCCTTGGTGTAATTAATATTTTAATCAACTATATGACAGTTAGTCGTTCTTCTAAACATTTGAGATTTGACATTCAAGTTGTCCATGTTAAAATATTTGGTTTTATGTCAAGTCTGTTTCTAATGGAGGTTATAATTCATTGTATTTTGGATTCATTTTGAAAATGTACCGCGAACACAAGAAACAAGACTTATCAGAAATGTACCAAAAAGACGTAAAGACCACTCATGTATCCAAAAGCTCAAGGTCATCGGCCAAAAACGACCCTCCACGAGTTTGACTCCTAATCCACGCCCATGGGCCACGTCGAACATTTTGTCCCATACATATTTGATCTATTGTTCTCCATGCTTTTGTCAAGCGACTAGATTGGGTTTATGATAAACTAGCTCACCCTACATCAGCCAAAATCAGGGATGACATTATTGCAACCAATCACAATCGAATCACCAATATCTCTTTGTGACGTGTATACAAACTCAATATTTTTTAACTAGTATTATTAAGTTTTGCATTTCACGCGATATGTGTTTTCGTTTGCAATAGTCAAAGGGATGATTTAAAATGATCCATGTATATGGTTGGATGAACATTTAAATGGCTAATAATTGTATTTAATTACATTCTTTTCATTTTAGTGTTATATTTGTGTGGAATTCTGAGGTTTGGAGACATTTCTTCTTTGCCATTAGTTAGGACTTTGTGTGATTGCTACTTAGAAACACAATTCATAATCAAATTGAATAACTTGACCTCCAAGAACACATCAACATGGGCCCAAGAAGATTTACTTATTAATGAGCAAAAGACCAAATAAACCAAAGTCAGTGTGAGTACTTTCACTGAAATTGTTATTGATATTTGTCTATATTCATTGTACAATTTTGTCTAATTTTCCACAATACTAATAGTCAAATAAGACATCTATTGGTGGTTACATGCACTTGTTATGGAATAGAATCAATAGCTATCACATGATGTAAGGTGTGATGTATAGAATTCTCTCATTTTATTTAGAGTTTATATTATTTAAAAAATATCGATATAGTACTTTTTTCTAGTGAAAACTAATGAATTTAGAGGAAATGGTATGGTGATCTATTTGATTTATCATTTTCTTTGTAAATTTCTAGTGTGTAACGCTTGTTTTTGTTAATAATTATGTGCATTTGACGCAATGTGATTTAGTTAAATCGTTAATAAAATAATTAATGCGCTATGTATTTTTGTGACATTTAAAAGATTAATTAAAATATCATGTTACCACACGCACATGTTGTTTATTTTGAATTGTGTCCACAAAATTTAATACAATATCTTTGTAATATTAGGTGAAATTTTCTCTAAATGAAACAATTTGTAATGAAAGGTGTGCTTTTAAATTATTAAGAAAATTGATATCATAACGCGTGAGATATATATGACTCGAAAATAATCTTTCAGTACAAAGAAAAAGTGTGATTTGACATTCTATAAAATGTTTTAAACTCTCAAATTCTATCCACACACAAAACAAATTATTGTAGTAATAATATAGAGTATTATTGGTTCATGAGTCAATTTCACTTGGAATTTTATACAATGGAAACCCAACAAGATTTACAAAAACCCATCATTTAGTGTTTGTCATTTCTCTACAAAAAGAATAAGTATTTTGGTTGTTTGTTGTGAATTATGAGCCATGACACCTAAGAGTCCAAAAAAAGTAATGAGAATTGGGTATATTTGTAATTGTGTGGTTCATTGGTTTTGATTTTGGTTTTGGTTTGGACAGATCAAACATATGTGTAAGGCCTTATCTCATGCCATGAGGCTCAGATTTATTTTCACACTTCACATTATCTATCAATAATATCACTTTTTTTTTTGGAAAATATTTCATTTTTAACCTCCCACTAGGAGTGTGGACTGGTCCAAATCTGAATCTGACCGAATTTTAGGTAATTATCGGACCAAATATGCGATCGACTAGACCGAAAGTTTGTGAGAAAACGAAACAAATGCATTGTTCTGTTGAAGAGTTTTGTAGAAAAAAATATGCGGAATTGAAATGAAATTAACGATAAATAATGTATAAATTAAATTGAATCTAGAGCATTAAAATAATTTTATCACTAATTTTACATAGTAAAAAATTAAATTAATAATCTTGATCAAACTATATGTTTTTCCCAAAGGACCGGGCGAAACTTGGGCCGAACTTTTTTTTGTTAACGTGACGATTAAGCTAGACATAATTGACAAATTTAAAACAAAATTGACGCAATTTTTTTTTATGGATATTGATTATACAATTTTGTTTTAAATTAATCTTAGTAGTATACTTATCAACAATCTTTAATGCTTGAGATTTCAGTGTTGACTACCAAACTTGACCCAAATAATATTCAACCATAAACCCAATCAATTAGCTATTTGTTCACATTTATAAAATGGACTATAGAGTATTGTTTTTAGTCATATTAGCCGATCTGCGAATCGGGTGGCCCATTGCATTGCTAGGTCGTCAGGTTCTTTGTCAGGTCCTTCGGGTTGGTTTGGGGACAATAGTCCAATCCCAATTTTGCATCTAGTTACTGCTGATTTCTTCCATTAATAAAGAATTCAGTTTTGATCAAAATAAAAAAAATAAAAAGAAATAAAATGGACTATAGGGTTTGGTTAATTTCCACATGGTGGGGTCCAAATACTCAACAATTGGAATATAAAATTTGAATTTTCTAACAATAATTTGAAACTTGGGTTCTACTTAAGGTAGGTTTGGAGTAGGATCCAAGATATTGTTTGAAGAAGAAAATAGCTAACTATTCAACTCAACCACACTACAATGAGTGTAGTATTTTAAGATTGAAGAAGTAAAGTGTACATATAAAGGTAGAGATATGAAAGGATTATTTTGGATAGTAACCCAATAATACATGATAATAATTTGAACTTGAAAATGCAGGAATTTGAAATCTAATCCATAGTTTCATTGATTTTAATTCACGGAAAAAAAGTGTTGTTTAGTTTATCATTGATCTGACCTAATAAAAATTGATTCGATAAACATACAACTGTTATTCGTTCGAGCGGGCTTAGATGGATTGTGGCTTGCAACCATTAACAGAGCATTTCAATAACACCATGCTCGGATAGATAAAAAGTGACCCTATAAACTTGACGTTTTTGTGCAACTTGTTTAAATTAAGAGTTATTTATCTTTGACTAAGCTAATGAAGTTGTGGCATCTCATTAAAATTATAGATTCAGCTGATCGCTCTGCTCTTACAAATCTATTTGACGGGTGTGAGTAATATTTTAATAATGTGTCATACTGTGATTAATTTTTTTATATGGTGATTGACTTACTTGACTTAAACAAAATAATATAGCTTAGTTTTTTTTATATTCTATGTATATATGTTATTTAAAAAATATATAAAAATACTAGTTTTATTTCATAAAAAAAACATTATTCAATTTTGATATGATACTTAAAATATTGCCCACAAAATTTATGTGAATGGTGAGCCATCATTTTCAATTTATCATATCAAGTTTCCAAACAAAGCCCTTTGGAAATTAGATCATAAGTGGTATATGTGAATGTCATTTTCCATGCAAGTAGAGGCTCACTTCAATCACAAGAAGTTGCCAAAATAACAAACCAATGGTTTCAATGAAAGTGCACTTGCAAACACATACATTCACACACACACAAATATATTGAAAGGTTGAATATGAAACAAAGAAAATATTCCATAGAACAAATTCTTCACATTGTATGGGCACTATGTTTTTTTTCTATCACCAAAATTTTAGGGCACACACAAAAAATATATTATTTTTTGATATATATTCTAAAGTTTGAAATGATAGCTTAAAGAATCATTGAGTTACGTGTGAAAAATAATGTCGATGTTTTATTCTCTTTCGCTTCATGTATTTCATCGATAGAATATTTGAATTTTTAACTTTAATAGAAAAACAATGATGATTTGATATTAAGATATATTGATTATTATATGAAATTAAGGGCACCATTATTCAAACTTTTAAATGACATAATAACATGATAGAGTGATTTTAATTGATTGATAAAATGATTACACTTGTTGATAATATAAAACTAGTCTGATAAAAAAATCGAATACCCACAAAGTCGGATCAAATTGGGAGCTCTACAATAGCTAGGCTCTATGCAATGCGAGCAACAATTCAATTTGTATTTTTTAGCATTTATTAATTAAAGTAGTCATTTTCACAACTATAGTCCCACTCGTGTAGTTTACGACAAGCTATGTTTTGTGGTGGTCGGTTTAAAAAAACGACAACATAAATAAGGACGCTTAATTTTCTTCAATCTGGTATCTTGATTATATATTTTTATTTCAAAATAATCTCATCAATCTAGTTGACAACACTATTATGAATTGAAAAATCTTAGCACAAAATTGGATTATATAGTAACAAACGAAACAATATATATAATTTAAAGACCAAATTAAATCGAGAAATAAATTAAGTATCAAACCAAAACAAAATGAATTATTAGTGGACCAAATTGTACTTTTTTCCCAAAAGAAAAAACAATAAATTTGTGCATTAACTATCAAGTAACTTATTGATGTAAGAGGAATAAATAAAAAAAGTACATCTTCTAGAATAATGTGATAAACCATTTGTGTATTAAATTCGGAGAGTGAGGCCACGATCGGACATGGCAAGTTGTTGACTTTAATGAACGAACAGCCAAAAAAATAAAATAGTAGCAAACAATAAAAAACAAAATGGCTCAATCGTCTTTGTTGTCCAAATTACGACCAAGCAGTGTACAAATTTTCCACGTCTTTTTTCATTTTTTCTTCACAAATTGCCAGACAATTCAGATTTTGAATCGAACTTTTCCAAATTCAGATTCAGTCGTTTTAATCCGAATTTGATTCAACATAAGTACAGATTTCGTGTTTTATGTGTCAAAAACGCTTGTTTACCCAACTCGACTTGAAAAGTGATTATACCCATTTCATGCAACTTGATGTGCACGAGAAGATAGTAATATCATTTAGGACTAGGCATGTTTTGAGTGGACCGGAAAATGGATAAGACCGATTAAAATCTAGTTTATTCGGTCCAGTCCGGTCTTTGGTCCATTAGTTTTATATATTCAGTCCGGACCAAAAACCGATTATTACCGGTCCAAACTTAATTTTGGGAAATTTGGTCCCAGTTTGGACCGATGTCCTTCCCTATTATTATTTGTGTCAGGTTGTTATTCATTAAAATGTGTACTTAAATTACAAAAATACAACCAAGGCATGTTGAACCAAGCGGTTTAAGCGTTTTGGATTCTCTTTGAGGGCTCGGATTCGAACCTCCTTACCGGCGGTATGGGACGGGGTTTAATTTGGGTTAAAGGAGAGAGATACTTCTTGTTGTGTAGCTCAGCGTATATATGTATCATTATGGTCCATGTGTTTTTGAGCTCCTCATCACCAACCCCACAACTCAATGCTCTGCCCTGAAGCACCAACCTCACCACTCTGTTTCAGTAATTTTGCAGAAACAGAGCCAAACAGAGCACTGGTTGGGTTCTGATTCTAAACTCTATCATCTACAAGAGGTAAAATTATTATTATTATTATTATTATTATTTGAAGTCTCTGCTCTGTTTCATGACTTCATTTATTGAATCAGTCTCTGAAACTCTATCATCATTTTCTTGTTATTTTCATAAAAGTTGAACCCACAGGCCAATACTGAGTACTCTGTTCTGTTTAGAATTTCAAGAGCATCCTCAATGAGTTATTGGACTGTAATGATATTTTTTATGGTTATTATTTTAAAATATCTGATATGATTGCATTGCTATAATTATAGAAGTTTTGTTATTTTATAAAGTATAATAAAATATTCTTCTATTTAAAAGAAAAAAAAATCTTTTATTGGACATGAATTTTCTTGCATAAAGTTTGGTTCAATCTGTTTCTCACAATCAATCAAGTACTACTATATATGATGCCTTTTTGTAACTCCTTTCTGTGATTCACTTCACTTTCTCAAAAACACATTTTTCCTTGGCCTCAAAATCAATAAAATTTATTTTATGCAACCCAGAATTTGAAATTTTGATCAAATAAGTCCATCCCATTCATTTTGGAGGTCAGTCTATGCTCAAAAAACCTTTTTTCATAATTTCGTCCTCTATGTCGATGACGATGTCAAGTTTTGTTCGTCGGCGTCTCTGCTTACTTACTCCATTTTTTCTATTATTCTTTTCATCCTCCGACGTTTTCTTTAGGAACTCTTAAGTCACAATCAAACACTTGATTTTCTTAAAAACTAAATCAATTGAAAAATTGATAAATGTTTGGAATTTTAATATTTACACATTTATATGTTTGTTTTTGAGTCCATGAGTACACAAAAGACTAGTACTATATTAATTACTAGCTACTTACACATAGAAAAATATAATGCAAATCTACCCATAAAAAAACAATATGCATGTGAAATAAAAATACAAATTTGGTACATGCACCAATATTTTTTTTCCTTTTTATATTCCATTCGTTTATAATATCCAGCTGCACCATTAAATAATAGCCATTTCCAAGTTTTTTCTCTTTCTCTTCAATCTACAGAGAAACCAGAGATCGATGAGCACAAAAGAACCATAAAGATCAAATCTTTTTGAAGATCCAGAAATGGGTTCTGAATCTTGGGTCACTTCATCGTCTTGCTCGATCTCTTCTCCGAGCTCCAATGTTCTTCAATGGCTGCGATTCATTTTCTTGTCTCAGTGTCCTCAGCGAGCTCTCATGGCCTCCATCGATTTTTTGTTCTTGGTCTCTCTCTTCGTCCTCGCAATCCACAAGCTCTGCAACAGACGAAACGACGCCGTTTCGAAGAGCAACCGAGCTCTCACCAGAACCGACCTGTCGTTTAAGCTGACTCTAACGGTGTCGTCTCTGTTTGGTTTGGTTTATATAGTTCTTGCCGTTGTGAGTTTCTCCGGCGACGAGTCGGTGAAGGTTATCGACGCGCCGTTCTGGCTCGTGCGGGGCGTGGCTCACGCGCTCGCGGCGGTTGTGGTGGCTCACGAGAAGCGGTTCGGAGCTGAGTCGCATCCTCGAACTCTCCGAATCTTCTGGTTCGCTAATTTCGCGGCGGCTTGTCTGTTCGCAGCTTCGAGCATTGTTCGTTTCAGTTCCGGATATAACCAATTAGACGACGTCGTTTTTCTTGTTTCTTGGCCGTTTTCTCTGATTCTGCTCGTGTCGGCCATCAGAGGGGTGACTGGTGTTACTATTTTGACACAGACACCACAAGATGATTCTGAGGTGAAGCGTGATTTGTACGAGCCGCTGCTCAGCAAGTCGAGCGTGAGCCTCTACGCTTCGGCTACGGTGCTCTCTAGAACTTTTTGGATATGGATGAATCCGCTGCTGAGCAAAGGGTACAAGAACCCTCTCAAGATCGACGACATCCCCTCCCTGTCGCCCGAGCACAGGGCGGAGAGGATGTCACGGTTGTTTGAGTCCAGGTGGCCAGAGGAGAAGTCCGGCCACCCGGTGGGGACCACGTTGGTCCGGTGTTTTTGGAGGGAGATTTCCCTGACAGCATTTCTCGCCATCATTAGGCTTTGTGTAATGTACGTCGGGCCCGTCTTGATTCAGAGTTTTGTGGATTTCACCTCGGGGAAGGGGAGCTCGCCCTACGAGGGGTATTATTTGGTTTTGATTCTATTGGTGGCTAAGTTTATCGAGGTCCTGGCGACACATCAGTTCAATTTTAACTCCCAAAAGCTCGGGATGATGATCCGGTGCACACTTCTGACGTCATTGTACCGGAAAGGTTTAAGGTTGACTTGCTCGTCGCGACAAGACCATGGCGTCGGGCAAATAGTCAACTACATGGCCGTGGACGCGCAACAGCTCTCTGACATGATGTTACAGCTGCACGCGATATGGTTGATGCCTCTGCAAGTGGGTATGGCTTTGTTTCTTTTGTACCGAGCTCTCGGTGCTTCTGTGATCACCTCTGTGGTCGGGATATCTCTCGTGCTCGTATTCAACATATTTGGGACGAAGCGAAACAACAGGTTCCAGCACAATGTGATGAAGAATCGGGACTCGCGGATGAAGGCCACGAACGAGATGCTCAACTACATGCGAGTCATCAAGTTCCAGGCCTGGGAGGATCACTTCTACGAGAGGATCCGCGGGTTTCGGGACACTGAGTTCAGGTGGCTATCCAAATTCCTGTACTCAGTGTCCGGAAACATTGTCGTCATGTGGAGCACCCCCCTCATTATCTCCACCCTCACATTCGGGACGGCCATACTCCTCGGGGTGGAGCTCAACGCGGGGACCGTGTTCACCACGACGACAATATTCAAGATCCTGCAGGAGCCCATCAGGACTTTCCCCCAGTCCATGATCTCGCTCTCGCAGGCGATGATATCGCTTGCGAGATTGGATCATTTCATGACGAGCAAGGAGCTGACGGAGGCGGCGGTGGAGAGGGAGGAGGGATGTGGCGGCAGAGTGGCGGTGGAGGTGAAAAATGGGGTGTTTTGTTGGGATGATGAGAGTGGAGAGGAGGTGTTGAGGAATGTGAATTTGGAGATTAGAAAAGGGGAGCTTACGGCTATTGTGGGAGTAGTTGGGTCCGGAAAGTCTTCACTTTTGGCATCTATTCTTGGTGAGATGCACAAGAAATCCGGAAAGGTATGTTTTTTATGTTTTGACGTCGGTTCGGTTTTTCTACTAAACTTTTGAGCTTGAGAGAATCTCGCTTTTACCTTTAAATGAAGATTTTGACGCCGGAAACTTTAAATTTTTTTCTTTTTGAGTTTTTGTGTCGAGATTTGGTTTTGTTTTTAGTTTGTATGCTATTGGCGGAGGTATGATGTGTGAAAGAGTTTATGTCGGCTGATAGACCAGATTTTTAATCACAAAAATTTGAGTTAGAGAAAATTGTAGGGATAGTGTCCGTATGGATTTTGGGCATCGAGTCGGATTTTGATTTTAGTACAATATGTGCAAATTAGTATAAATTTGCCTTATCCAACCCGATACGAAAATGGTTCGGGTGGCTTTAAGTCGGACCGGATTTCTGGTTTCTCGTGTTCAGGTCTAAATTGTCGACTCTGATAACAGTACTGATGTTTCAATTTTCATGTGTTTCTCCTATAGGTTAGAGTGTGCGGATCCACAGCCTATGTTGCACAAACATCATGGATACAAAACGGTACAATTCAGGACAACATTTTGTTCGGGTTGCCCATGAACCGCGACAGGTACAAGGAGGTTATGCGAGTTTGTTGCCTGGAAAAGGACATAGAAATGATGGAACACGGGGACCAGACCGAAATAGGCGAACGAGGAATTAACCTCAGTGGCGGCCAGAAGCAGCGAATCCAGCTCGCGAGAGCGGTTTATCAAGATTGTGATGTGTACCTTCTTGATGATGTCTTTAGTGCCGTTGATGCTCATACCGGTTCGGAGATTTTTAAGGTAACGAAAAATACAAGTGTTTGTGATTGAAACCGGACCGAATTTTTAATTCGACCCGGCTTTTATCCGGTTCTAACAAAATATTTTTATAGGAATGTGTGAGGGGAGCTCTAAGGCACAAGACCATATTGCTTGTGACCCACCAAGTTGATTTCTTGCACAATGTGGAGCATATTTTGGTAAGTTTTTAAGGTTACATTTGCATAATCCTATGTTTTTCATGTTGACAACTTTAAAAAGTAAAAACATAGTACTAATTTGTTTCCTCAAATAGGTTATGCGAGACGGTATGATTGTGCAATCAGGAAAGTACAATGACATTCTCCGAACCGGTGTAGATTTCAAAGCACTTGTATCGGCCCATGAAACATCCATGGAACTAGTGGCAATGGGCAATGCCTTGTCCGGGGAATCGTCCCCGGGGCATCCTCATTCCCCTCAACCCTCCCCGACCAACGAGAATGGCAATAAGGCCTTGGAAGAGCCAAAACCCGACAAAGAATCATCCAACAAGCTCATCAAAGAGGAGGAGCGAGAAACCGGGAAGGTTAGCTTGCAAGTGTACAAGGTTTACTGCACCGAGGCATTCGGGTGGTGGGGAGTGATTTTTGTGTTGATTGTGTCTCTTCTGTGGCAAGCTTCTACGATGGCGAGCGATTACTGGCTCGCGTATGAGACTTCTGAGAAGCGCGCGTTGGTGTTTGATGCCTCGTTGTTTATACGCGTATACGCCATTATAGCGGTTGTGTCGTTTGTTCTTATACTGATAAGAGCCTTCTTTGTTTCTTATCTCGGGCTCAAGACGGCTCAAATTTTCTTCGCGGGGATTCTTCATAGCATCTTGCACGCTCCCATGTCGTTTTTTGATACTACGCCTTCTGGGAGGATACTAAGTCGAGTAAGATTCTGAAAACCCGTTTTGTTATATGTTATGCAACTATTGCACTCTCCGTTGAATGCCTCACATGTATAAACATATGCGACTATTGCACGTGACAACCTCAAAAACTTATTGAGTTTTCGAGGTTCTTGTCATGTGTAATAGTTGCATACGATTAAACAAATCCATTTTTTTTACTCTATCAATGCCTTTACAATCTTCGAGGTTCTTGTTATGTGCAATAGTTGCCTAGGATAAACAAATCTTAGATCAAACTGTGCTGATAATGACTTTTTTCGGGTTTTTTATTTTCAGGCGTCGAGTGATCAGACCAATGTCGATCTTTTCCTTCCCTTCATCATGGGAATCACAGTATCTATGTACATCACATTGCTCGGGATTTTCATCATCACTTGTCAATATGCTTGGCCAACCGTCTTCTTGATCATTCCACTCGGCTGGTTGAATTTCTGGTATCGGGTATGTTTACATATCATAGAGTTGGCAATATGTGTGTTCGTGTTGTGTTCGTGTCATGCTGAAGTTTTATCCGAATATTTATGTACCTTTTTTTATGTTACATTAACATGTTCTATATCTTTCCCATTCCAGGGATATTATCTTGCAACGTCCCGTGAACTAACACGCCTTGATTCAATCACGAAAGCCCCGATCATCCACCATTTCTCGGAGAGCATCTCCGGCGTCATGACAATTCGAGCTTTCAGGAAGCAAGAGAGGTTTAGTCAGGAGAATGTAGACCGAGTGAACTCGAATTTGCGGATGGATTTTCACAACAATGGATCGAACGAGTGGTTGGGTTTTCGATTGGAGCTTATTGGAAGTGTGATTCTGTGTGTTTCTACTGCATTCATGATCTTGTTGCCTAGCAGCATCATAAAACCAGGTATTTATAGAGCATTAGTTCATGTAATAAGTGAACGTGTTTTGATCAGACAACTTTTTGTCAGTTCTAAACTGTCTCGCCACTTAGACAAAAAGGTCTGAGCCAATAAAAAGGTTGCAAATGATGAACACATGAGTTTTCTACCCGAAACCAAAATTTAAGAGTCTCGTGCACTGAACCAACATTTCGTACTTTATGTGGAAAACTTATTTTTTTTTTTGTGTGTGTAGAGAATGTTGGATTGTCTCTCTCCTATGGATTGTCCCTCAATGGAGTACTGTTTTGGGCTCTATACATGAGTTGCTTTGTTGAAAACAGAATGGTTTCTGTTGAAAGAATAAAGCAATTTACAAATATACCATCAGAAGCTGCTTGGGAGATCAAAGATAGGCTTCCACCTCCAAATTGGCCTGCCAATGGCAATGTTGAACTCAAGGACTTGCAGGTAATTTTGATCAAGAATGATTATGAAAAAGAGCTAGTTTCATAGCGCACTTGGCGCTATCAGGGTGAGTCTTGGCGCAACAGTATGGTTGCTCTGCTTTTCAATCTTGAAATCATAGTGTCTCTTTGAAAAAAGTGTCTGGTGCATTGACCGCCCATTACTAGAGCTGGCAGATGGGCCAACAGGTCACGGGTCATCACTGAACTGGCCCAACCTTGTATTGGGTTGGAGTAGACAAAAAGTGGCCTGATAAGCAACTTAGTTGCGTTTTTGAGTCCGACTCGTTGAACTATTTGCCAACTCTACTTTTGTTGCTATACTTGTCGAGTTTGGAGTGGGGATTACAATGTAGTTATCTTCCCACTTCCAGAACTTAGATTCAGGTGTAATTGTCATCCCTACGTCTTCTGACAGCAACGTTGTTATGTCGAGCAGGTTAGATATCGCCCAAACACGCCTTTAGTACTCAAAGGCATAACCCTAAGCATCAATGGGGGAGAAAAGATTGGTGTCGTTGGTCGAACAGGGAGCGGAAAATCAACTTTGATCCAGGTGTTCTTCAGGCTGGTGGAGCCCTCGGGAGGGAAAATAGTCATAGATGGCATCGACATTTGCTCACTAGGGCTTCATGATCTCAGGTCAAGATTTGGGATCATTCCCCAAGAACCTGTCCTTTTTGAAGGAACTGTGAGAAGCAACATTGACCCAATTGGACAATACTCAGAAGATGACATATGGAAGGTAAAAAAGTTCGTTAACTGTTTATGTACCTCTGAATTGTCATTTTTAATCACGTCGGTCATTTCTTTTTAAAGATTTTGACGTTTGAATATGAACTTTTGAAAGAAAAAACGATCGCAAAATTTAATGCACAAAAAATCGCTAATTGTCGACAATACGTTCACTAGTCAATTAATTGTTACAACTTTACTGTTTGTCTTAACATTACATAACGCTTAAATTTGTGGTAGTTGCTTATATAAGATATATGTTTGTTTACATCTTTTTCACCGTTTGTCTTCCAGAGTCTTGAACGTTGCCAACTTAAGCACGTGATAGCCGCAAAACCCGAAAAGCTCGATTCTTTAGGTATGCCTCTCATTTTTGAAATTTCATACTTTTTGTCTCAAAATAAGCACGTATCACGGACATGACATGTTTAACCATTTTAATTGAATATGTCGGACCGACACGACCCTTCACAAACGCGACTTGTTTTACATTTTATAGCAAAATGTCACAACTAATATTGATATTTTTATAAATATCTATAGTTGTGGACAGTGGAGACAATTGGAGTGTAGGCCAAAGGCAGCTCCTGTGTTTGGCTCGTGTGATGCTAAAACGCAGTCGTTTGCTGTTCATGGACGAAGCTACAGCTTCGGTTGATTCGCAAACCGATGCGGTGATTCAGCGAATAATCCGCGAAGAGTTCGCGGATTGCACCATTATCAGCATTGCCCACAGAATACCAACCGTTATGGACTGTGACAGAGTTTTGGTCATTGACGCAGGTACTTGCTTCTATCTCTCTTTTCTTTATTAATTCCCGCGGTTCGGGTTTCAGGTCGGGTTTTTCGAGTTGATGTTTAAAAATACTTAAATCTTAACATGATATGCCCAAGTGCGGATTGTGGGTCAGGTCGGGTTTGTGAGAGGAAATGTGCGGGTTTCCAAACATGACCCGTAAAACGACTTGAGTTGAATAATGATCATCACCTTTGTCGGTATCATTTTTACTAATTCTGGCTCCGCCACTAATTGCAGGACGAGCTAGGGAATTCGACAAACCTTCACGATTGCTGGAAAGGCGATCGCTCTTCGGGGCATTGGTTCAAGAATATGCAAACCGATCAGCTGGACTATAAGCAAGCTCCGAATCTTCGCAAATCGCTAAAATTTTCCAAGATTCTCAAACATTATCATAATATAATCAAGAAATCAAGGACAACGCTAATTATGTTGTATTTTTGTTAAAGAACTTGTTACGTTTACTAATCTTGTTAAATTTACGTTGAATATGTATAGTATGTAGTTGATGTTAAATAATTAAATATATATTTTTCAATCTATATGATTTATAATATCATTATCTCAATTAAAATGTTAAATAGTTCAATAAAACAAATTTGTTAGGTCCTCTTTTTTTGTTTGTTGTCATATTCTCATGTTGGGTTGGGTCAAGTTAAGCCGGGAACATATTTATTTCACGATACTAACACAACCCGTTTATGATAGAATTCACACGAGCTGCATCTAACACATTTAAATAATTAAGTTAAAAATTACACAACCTGATTCGACACATTTACACAAACAAGATGATCTTAAATCGACACGGCCCGATATGTTTAACCCGATTGATTTTATATGAGCCATTTTTGCATGATTACAATATATTTTTGAAAAACTAATTCAAGCGCTCTCCTTTCTTGCGGTCCAAGCAAGAAGTATGGAACCAATATTACAGATGGTGAATATACTTGTTCTTCAAAGCAAGTTTAGAACCCAAAAATCTAGACATAAGTTAATAAACAAATCAACGAATTGTTAGGCTAAACCTAACACTAGAACGAGCTTGTTGAGCTAGACAATCGATTCGAAAAATCCCGAACTAGAGATAAGAAAGAAATCAATGAATTCACACACTACCTAATTTTACAGATCGAAATTGATTCGACTACACTCCCATGAATGCCCTACACTGCGATTCCCAATGCTCCTTCGCTTGTCGGATCCTCTCTGCTCTTTCTGTCCGAAGACGCTCCTCCCAATATTGACGGCAACTGTTCACGTGCAAACGACCATAATGGGCCAAAGTGAGTAACACTAACAATATAAAGTTGCTTCTACGGTTCTACCCATTTGATCAAAACCGAGATAAACATACCTTCGGCTTAATAGAATGTTAAGCTCTTCAAGGTGCACAAATCCTTCGAAGACTCCTGCCTAAAAAAACGCGAAAAGACAAAATGAATTTAAAAAAATGGTTATATATATATTCTTTCATATTGCGGACTCGGAAACTATAAGATAACGAGGGTTACCTCTCGGCACAAAGGGCATTTTGCTTTAGGTTCTGCAGCCTTCAGTCCATCAACAATGCTCACTGATGCAGCGGAGCAAGCACACATGTAGCAGAAAATATGACCGCATGTGAGAGATACCGGATCAAAGACAGTGTCCTATTAATCAAATAAAATAATAGATAAGGCATAAGGAAATAAGGAAATCACAAATAACTAACTCTATCCATGGTAAAAAAAGAAAAGAAAATTATAGCTATAGGTCACACCCCAATGTGGATGCTTAGACTCATAAAGACCAACCAAAAACCTATGAACGATAAAGGAGTGAGATCAAAGGGCCACACACACACTGTTTTCTAATTTCAACAAGACCTAGATTTTCAACTCGAATCGTATACATCTAATAGTAGATTCTAAGCTATTGCATGCTAAAAAAATTGGGTTTGACATGATGTGTTTATGCGATAAAAGTTAGAAACGCGAAGTCTCACGACTTACCAAGCATATGGAACAAGTGAGATCAATATCGAGCTTGACGGAGTCTAAGAGCTCACAAGAGAGTGACGGCTTGTCATCATTAATTGTGAGCGAGCACGCATCAAATAGAGCTGGCGCCTTCCTCGACTTGTCTTTGCTCTCTCTCAAATTGATGTGGAAAGCCATGAGCTCGCAGAGCCAAGGCGACTGGAGGATCTCAATGTGCATACTTTGGGCTTGTGACTTGAAGGCTTGACCTTGCTTGGAGTAATGAATCTGAACTCAAAATAAAATCACAAATAAACTAACGATTCATTACATTGTCAAGGTTTAAAGTACTATTTTCAATACGGGATTGGCGTACTTTATCATATTTCTTTAGGATTTTCCGAATTGCGATGGCATTGATCAATGCATAGGTGACCAAGTCCTTGCCTTCTTGAATCAAGGCTACGTGGTTTCCTTGTAGCTTGCCCTTGAACCAGATAAGGTATTTTCGAAAGCCGGAAGCAAGATGCAGCTCAAGCAGCTTTTTAGCGTGTTTGTTGAAGGAACCGACTACTGCGAACATTTCCTCGAGGAGGGACGGGAAGAAGGTTCCGTCACAAACTGCCGTGAAACATACACCAAAACAAAATTTAAAAGATTCTTCTTTTTATCTGGTTTCTAGTACTTTTCAAAACCAAAAAAAGCTCTACAATGATATTAAAGTCGACGGACCGCAAAGTTATATCAATATCACAAAGTCGGTTAAACTAAAGTAAGTTTCAAGAATAAAACAGGACAATATGTGCAAAGGAATTGGAATCAGAAGTGCAAAACCATTCATCTAGTCTAGTCCCAAAAACAATCACTTCATGACACTGAATACTCCGATCATCAAAACCATTCACTACCAAATCAAACACTTTTACCAAACCCAGCACTCTATGGTTAATCAAAATTATTCATTTTAGACACAAATTGAACACTTTTATTAAAACCTAATACTATGATCGTCAAAACATTCACTTCTATCAAACCCAATACTCTGATCATTAAAAACATTCACATAGTCCCAAAACAAAAGCTTTCATCAATCAATCCCAAAACCATGAGCATCAAAACCATACATTTCGTTCCGAAACAAAAACTTCTATCAAACCCAATACTCTAATCATCAAAATCATTCATAACAAACACTTGTATCATCAAACCCAATACTCTAATCATCAAATCATTTGCATACTCCCAAAACAAACACTTCTATCAAAGTCAATATCACAAGTATTCCTGAAGTCCCAAAACAAAAACCTCTATCAAACCCAATACTCTAATCATCAAAACCATTCATTTAGTCCCAAAACAAAATCTAACCAAACCCAATAATCTTATCATCAAAGCCATGTGTAGAGTCCCATAACAACCACTTCAATCAAACCCAAGTAATCAAAACCCCAACTGTTGCCCAAAACAGTGCAAATCATGACCATAACAAAACAGAAACAAACAAACAACCCAGAAACCAAAACAAAAATGAAAACTTTCTGGTCTGCAAGATCATATTCATACCAGGGCATTGTTGGGGGCAAGTCTGGACAGCAAGAGCCTCAGAATCAGATGTTGGAGGCTTGTGTCTCCTACACCTCTTCAAGATCTTCTTCAGCTTCTTGAACCCAACCCCAGGCAGTTTCTTCTCCTGGGCTTGCATGAACTCCTGATATTTCTTGCAAAACTTCATTTTTCATCAAACCCTCTTCTTCTTCTGCAACAAAAACAATCTCTCTGTCACTCGCTTGAGCTGATTTTTTGGAGGGTCGAATTCAAAATCAGTGGGTTTTTGGAGGCTTATTTGACAGAATATTGTTTTGTTCTTCCCCAAAATGTCTAAGATTTAACGGTTTCTGGAAAGTGGAAACCTATCCGCGGAAGCGTATTTAAGTTACTCACACGAAAAAGTCAAGAATACAGATTCGGAAAAATTTCATTGCTTGGAAACTGATTCTATGGAAAAAAAAAAACTGTTTATGGTCTGATTTTAGGGGTAATTACAGTTTCCATCCTTATGGTATGATCCTTTTTCACTTGGGGCCTTTAAGGTTCGTTTTCGTACTTTTGGCTACCCTTTGGTTTGCAAAGGTTGTTCTGT
>JAYMTF010002231.1:0-19081 GCA_036897485.1 Pelargonium nanum | reverse complement strand
AAGGAAAGAGTAAGACAAAAAAAAAAAAAAATTATTTTATGGAAATAATAATGTTTTTTTTTTTTTTTTTTTGTGAAAGAAGGAATAATCTTTTCAAATATCATCATCTTGGGCTACAGAAATGAGTCCAAGTTAGAAAAGATTTTGAAATATTTATTCCAAATTTAATTATATTCAATTCCATCTATTCTCTGCCTTGTTAAATGATTCATTTCCTCATATTTGTGTTGAGTAATAGAGGTGAGTCAAACTCTCAAAATTACGTAGTTCTATTAAGTCATTTAAATGATAACTCAAAACTACGTAGCTTAGTTAAGTGATTTAAATGACAATCTCAAACTCAAAACTACGTAGTTTTACTAAGTTAGGAAAAAAGATAGATCTTGTAATAAAACTATTTCATGCTCGTCATCTACCATCCTTATTTTTTTAGATATGTCATAATTTACATATGAATTTCAATAAATTTTAAGTTGTGTTGCCATGTAACAATCTTATCATTGCCTGGTTACAGGGCTTAATAAAATACTCTTATTGTTATTTTTAATATTTTTTTTATAGCAAGCTCGTATGCACAATTATTAAAGCCAATAATTAACTGTGTGATATAGAACTTGATTTCCTACGTTGGAACTCATGTTTAGATTGTCTAAAGGGGAGCGTTGTAGAACCAGAGTCGATTTACCTGCTCATGTTTTGTTCTTGTTCAGTAATCTTGAAATCATCTTAAATTCATTTGGTTAGGTGCTTGAAATGGTTTGTTTTTGTGGCACGTAAAGAATGGATAACCCGTAGCATTATCTCTGTTTCAATGTCGTTTGTGTCTTGATACTTGAAGCCATTACACAGGTATTGGTTTTAGTTGAAATTTTGATATTGTCCAGGCTTTGTGCAAATATAGTGCAAGTTGGGATATTTGCATTTGACGTAGGTTTTGTTAAACTTAATCAAATTCAAAAGGTTAAGCTGATAGGTGAAAGGTCCAACGTGTATTTATCAAGTGGCGACATTCTTTTAATGTGAGATACATTAACACTCCTCCTCACGTGCAGACCGGATAACACAAAAGACCCTGCACGTGGACCAAGAAGGGAGGCAACCAAGACGGGTCACTAATCCCAAACAGAACCAGCTCTGATATCATGTTAAACTTGATCCAACCCAAAAGTTTAAGCTAATAGGTAGAGGGCCCAACATGTATATATCAAATAACGACATTCTTTTAATGTGGGATACATTAACATGTTTCTTTAAGTTCAATGCCTTGCAATTTAATGAGCGTCCTAATTTCTCAAAGCCTAAACTGAAGGTACGTACATTGAATATGTTGGTACTACGCAAATCTATTTTTCTTGCTTGGAAGCGAAAATGGCATTCCAGAATGACAGGAGCATTGTGTATTGAACATGTTTGTACACATTGCTTTGTAAATTGACTTTGGGTCAACTGCCTGTGAGTTCAGATTTATGCATTAAGATGGCATGGAAGATGTTTGGATTTGTGTTTGAGTTTTACTCTAATTTTTTAACTTAGTAAAACTACGTAGTTTTGAGTAAGTGAATATTAAGAAGTATCAAAACTACGTCGTTCTAGGGTTTTTTTAATCATCAAAACGACGTAGTTTTGATACTTCTTAATATTCACTTACTCAAAACTACATAATTTTGAGAGTCCGACTCACCTAAGCTTAGGTGAGTCGACTCACCTCCATGTAATTTTACCCTTATATATCTATACCAATATTATCATAATAATTAAAAACTGTCACTAAGATTGAGCCAAGTAATTTAATCGCTTTGTATTCTTTTCGAGGTCTCGGATTTCCCCTAGGGGACAAAACGGTATCAGCCTTAATTCTTGAAAGCTTACACTTCTCTAAATGAGTCGTATTGTAGCATTCAAATATTGTTCAATATCTTTCTTCTTCTTCTTCTTCTTCTTCTTCTTCTTCTTTTCTCTTATGTTTTTTATTTTTTATGTTTTTAAGTAAACAAATAAGATTGACTAGAAGATGTTTTATCAAAAACTATTGCTTTGGTGTCAGCATGATAGTATAGATTTTATCATAGTCGCCTAATACAATATTCTAGCATGTTTCATATACAAGTTGGAACTTCTTAAGCTTGATTGCAAATTTAATATAAACAACAAATCAACACATCAAGCTGTTTAAAGCGTCTAAATCTTTTTAAAGATCTCAGATTTGAGTCTCAAAAAATTGTGAATTTAGACTTGAGACTTTTGCGGGTATAACTAAAAACCAAATATTTTAGAGAAAATAATCTAATTTGTCCATTGCAACATTGTTGGCCATGAAACAACACCGGACACACTTTCTGAGTTGAAGACTATAAGGAAACAACCTAGGACTGACCAATTTTCTCTTATCCATAAAATCATTTATCACCTCTCGTGGAAACGATCACAATTCACATCTTGACAACTCAAAGTCTCAATACGCAAGAACCACCCATTCAATTTCCAAGTTCACCAAACCACATCAATCGGTCAACAAACTCTTTCAATAACAACGTCAGAACCAAGACATGTTGGGCCAAGTGGTTGATGCGCTTTGGATTTTGTTTGAGGACTCAGGTTCAAACCTCCATGCCGACGGTATGGGGTGGAATTTTTGAGTTTAAGGAGAAAACTAACAACTAACTCAAGTGACTCCTTCACTAGGGTGTGAGAAGCACATGCCTTTGTAGGTCTGGTGTTCCGTCGCTTATCAAAAATAAATAAATAACAGCGTCGGAAATTCAACATGTTACTCAAATTTTCAGACATGAATACTTAATTCAACATGTTACTCACATTTTCATGGAACTCAAAGCAAAATAATCATACAAATGTGATAAGGAAACTTCAAGGAAAGTTGCAAAGCAAAAGAAGCCAAAAAAAAAAAAAAGAACAAAAATGTTAAGTACAAAAGAGATTGGTGTGGATTTAGATGTAAATCATGTGGCGTGTAAACCACTAAGGTTGCGTTTGGATTAAAAAAAATGAAACGATTCCCATTCCAAAGATGACCAATAAGTCTTACGCAAGCGTGGATGGAAATCTCATTCTTAATACAATTTCTTTCAACCCAAACGCTACCAAAGAAAATTACTTTTCATATGTACACCAGTATTTACATGATCAAGTAGTTTCTCGGGATCGCATATAGGTTAAAAATTGAGTTGGCAATTCTGCTAGGAGTGCTTGAACAACAGAAAGACCTCCACCTGCAAATGCAAAGGTTAATCGTCTTTCCAGCCATAACCACAAAATTTACTACCTGGCATAGATAGAATAACTTACTGTGTAACTCCCGGAAGGGAACAAACTGGACTATATCACGTGTAGCAATCCGTCCGGTTGTGCTTTCGAGCCTCTCTCCCTTGTCAGCATCCAAAATCTTCACCACAAATTTTAAATTTCAGAGAATTAGGCACATAACTGATAACAACAGGACTAATTCATTTCGCCAACCAGAAATTCTTCGCGGAAAGAGCATCGAATAAGATATACCTCCATTTCTTTGAAGTCGGCTCCTCCAACTCCTACAATGAGAATTGACAGTGGCAGGTCTGATGCTTTCACAATGGCATCTTTGGTTTCTTGAAGATCTGTCACTACTCCATCCTGATACAGTCGTAACATATGACAAATCACCATGCAGAACAGAATAATATTATTCCACAGCTAAATGATAATGCCAAGAATGGAGAACCATCCTCGAAGAGAGGAAGTACAGAAAATTAAAAAATAAATAACAGTCACAAAACGTAGGAGTGCATAAGATCAAGTATAATTTAAGATAATTTAGGAATGCAGAATGTACTACGGTTCAGCCCTCACGCTTCCCTAAATTCCTAATGCTTTTCTTTAAAAAATAAAGAGAAAAATCTTACTGTTATTATCAAGAGAGTAAAGTATTTCTTTTCATTTCTTGCAACCGACTGTCTGGCAATTACATCAGCATTAGTAATGACAGGCCCAAAGAGGGTTGGCCCTGCAAGAGAAACATTATGGAGAGCACTTGTATATGCCTTCATAATTCCATGAATCCCTTCAACCTGAGAGAAAGAGACATTATTTGGGCAAATTGACATACAAGCCGTTATTGTGAATATATATAACTAGAAAATCAAAGGCAATGAAAACAAGTATCATCTAACAATTTTACCTCACAGTAAGTACTGCTTCCATTCAAGTTGAAACAATGAGAGACGGGACCATCAATTGGCCGCGCACCGAAACCCCAAGCAGGAAAACGCTTGTCTGAATCATAAAACTGCAATACCTCCCCAACATCAAAGATTGCCTGGAAAGAGAAAAAATGATGTCACATTTACATTGGGTCATGAAAAAATATTTATACGAATTATAACAGAAAAGATAACCATTACTCACTCTCTGACATGCATTGGGGCGTCCTGAGGGATCAATATAATGCAAGGAATCAGGGAGGCGGGGATTTCCATTTGAAGCTAATAGGACAACATATATAGAATTAGCCCCTAGAAATTTCAAACAATTAAGAACTTTATTTTCTTTACTTTACTTGGATACCGTGAAATGGTGACGAATGGTTTCCAGTTTTAATTTGTTAAATCAAGAAACATATATTCAAAAAGGAACTGCTTGGAACAGTGAAATTTATAGCACAAGTGTCATATATTGCTCAAGCTCTAACTTCCCTTTTAATATACGCCTCCCCTCAATACAAGACAAGTCACACAACACATACTACGAAAAAACAGTTTCCTTTTAATTATTTATGCCTCATTCAACGAAACAGTACTATTTTGACAATCAATGCTACCAACTAAATGTTAATGATACACTCTTTTTTTACAATAATGGAGTGATATTATAAAACCATAAACTGTATAAGGTAGTTTGAGTAATCAGCTTGTGTTTAGTTATAAGACAGATAATAACTCGAATGATTATTTTGTGAGTCCAACCAAGAAACTGTTAAATTGACGTCAAAAGTATTGCAAGCTTCATATCAAATTCAAATTTATTTTTTTCTTCAATGACTAACAACCTGCACCTGTTGTTGCATGATTTTATGAGAAATCGAGAAACAAAGCTTTAATAAATTGAGCACAGCTATATAAGAAGGTCAGTGTGAAGTGAAGAATAAATAACTGAACACCTGACTTGATGAAAATAACTCGAGTACTCGATTCAAGCAAACTTGATAACATAAAGTAAATGTGTAGACAAGCACCTGTGAAATCAATAGCCACCATAAAGTTCAGTTCACATCCTCCAGCCAAGTAGTCCAGGAAAGTATGTTGAATGCTCTCAGAAAACTTATCTACATATAGCTCACTCTTTAACATCTACATTAGAGTTAGAAAACCAATCATTAGAGGTGAAAGCTGGAAGTCAAGGAAGGAAATTAACTCAATTCACATAGTTAGAACCTTATTGTGGTCCTTGTTGTGGTGGTGATGACCAACAGCAGTTGGTACAAATAAGTGTTCTCCTTCACCACTGAAATGAAGCTTTTCTAATTCAGCTAGTGATTTCTGGACCTTTCTGATAAACCAACAAGCAATTTTAGATTTTAGACAGCAGAGAAGACAAGGAAAATGGTCATACGGGAAACAAGTCTCTATTTACCCGAGCAGATCGTGCTTGCCATTGCTATTGAAGTTAAAGCACTCTATTACCAGTGGAGTATCCTGCAGGTTAATGTTGTAGAAAAATAAGTGAGCTAGAGATATGCATACAAATATGGCATATAGGCATCTTACAACATATATATTACATTCTATTCAATACGGGAAAAAACGTTCCACGTGTTTAAAGGATGAAAACTGATAAGAACTGAATATCAGTTATGACAGACAAGCTAATAATAGAAATTCACATATCATAGCTCCCTTATTGAATGAAACAGGGGTTATACATTGAAATGCCAATCCAGAAGGGCCTGAACTACAAGAACCGTGAAATGATAAAAATAAAGTATGCTATAAGATAGAAACGAAGGTATTCCTCCCCATAACACCAGATGTTTAGTAGTTAATGCAAATTTTGGATTCCCAATGAGAATTTGATCATACCTTGCTTCCAACTTGTTGAATAGTCAAATATACAGGCTTCCATGTTGGTTTGTGATCATTGTCTATGACTTCTGTTTTGCAAACAGGAATTGTGATTCCACTCTCCACAATTTTTGATATTACCAAGAATGGGTCCTGCAGAACAAGTCAGGGCATGCATCAAAACATCATTGAACTCATAGTGCAAAAGAGACTAAATTAAGAAATCAGTGAGCCCATACACTTTTTGAAAAAAGATCCTTGGACTCCAAATCCGAACATCTGAATATTATCTCAGTAGTAGTTTTTGAGTTAATGGATTCCTCGGCATGAACAGTAAACTTTCCACGATTCCGATGACGAGATGACCCAGTAGAATGTTCTCTTTGCACAAGATCTAAGGTCACTGATCTGTTTGATTTGGTGACTATCTGTAAGAAAAATGTGAAGCAATAATATTGAAACGCATATATTCAAATATTTGTTCTCATTTAAATGTGTTGGACAGCATGAGGATGAAAGACATATAACTTTTAATTGATTCGCACTGAAGAGATTAAAATCATAAACTCAACAAAAGCAGCCTTCTTTTCATCATGCAAAAGGGAAAGAGATGAACAATAAAAACATGAAAAAATTAGCAATCTCTTAATGCACTCTCCATATCTAGTTACTCCACAGTAAATAAACTATATGAAAATACATAAAATTAAAAGATGTCATTCACACCTCGGACAATGCACAAGTAGCTTCACCAAGAGATTGTTGTTCCTCCAGCTTAAGCATCTGCATAAGTTAGGAAATATTAGAATAAGCATTTGAAGATTTCATGACCTTAAGTAGAAATAACATGAAACTCCCCAACATACCAAAAAAGAAAATCCATATCACCCACGTTACATGAGCACACAAACATCAGTATCACTCATTAACTTTTTGAACACTGTTTAAGATTTATAATGATATCACTGATCTAAAACATTCAAAATGGGAAAAGAGCTAAAACTCACTAGGCTCGATTTTGTATATCAATGAAGAATCAACATTTTTAAAGCTGCATACTATGTATGCAAATTTCAAAATAAATAATTGAGTTGTACAAACAACTAAAAGAAAGTCTACTTAGTTCTGATAGTAAATGGAAGTCCTTGCATTTCTAAGCACAAATTCATACTGTAATATAGCAGATAATATATATATATATATATATATATATAAGAAGACAAAATTATCATGATAAAACTGCAATAAAATAGAAGCCTTTGCATGACCAAAAAAAAGCTTTACAGACATGGCATCATGATAGATATACCTTTACATCTATATTGTGAAACTGGGTGTCAACATCATACACATGAAACCTGTGATAAAAATAATCCCAGAGTACATCAGAATGATACTGACAATTCCGCAAGTAGTTGTTAGAGCAAGAGCAAAATGAAGAATTAGGACTTACACCAAAGTTTGTACGACCTCAAACTGATAAGTGATTGTATGTTTGTTTATCCATATTGGGCTCAGCGAATTAAGAACTACTTCAGTACGGCCAATCTCCTCAAGTGCTCCATCTCTTCCTTTTGTATAAACAACCACCATTGGATCACTCTAAAGCAAACAAAACTCATGAGGGAACAGACAAACTTTTATGCAAGAAGAATATTTTGTGGCCTAAAGATGGAGTATGAGAACTTATTTAATTAAGGCATAATAAAATACTAAAAGCAAATGTGGAACTGATTCAATATTTGGTTAGCAACATCCACAGTCTCCTAACTTAGGAAGAGCTCCCCCTCGCCACAACAAGGTTTTCCTTAGAAAACCTGACCTGGGCAAGGCGCCGCAACACGCCTCTTCACCACAGCGCCGAGGTCCGCACGCACACTCTTCCTCAGCTAACCAGGATGTTGTGCCGTAGCGCAAGGCCTCACTTGGCCAGACCTCGCCTGCTCACCCCTCACACAAGGGCCTACCTGGCTAGACTTCACTCGCTCGGCCTCATGCTCTCCCTCAGCTGACCAGGACGTGGTGCTACAGCTCCAGGGCCCTGCCTTGCCAGATTTTGCTCGCTTGCCCACGCCCAATTCGCGCCTATCGTCCAATTTTGGCGTCATAGCGCCAAGTAAGGTTGAGGCCTCCTGCGCGCACCTTGCACCTTTCACTCCCAAGGGACACCTCAAGACTCTCCTCTCCAAGGCACCCCCTCAAGGTAGCCCAAGAGCGAGGTTGCCCAAGCGTGGGATCTCAAAACCCAACTAGGTGCCCAGCAGGAGAACGACCGGGCGGCAAGCCATAAGGTCACATGTGCCCCACGTCTCCAACGACTAATCACACAAAGTCACGTCGTCGGCCATGGTTATGAGAGTAAATACCTCATTCTTGGTAAGGTAAGATGATTCATTCTCTACATTATCAGCTCTCATTCTCTCTCAAACTCTCTCTAAACTTGGTAGTGCTTAGGACCCTTATAGTACAGACGCTGATTTTCACCCAAGGTAGTTTGCTGGGTACATGCCTTAGTTTCCACTTAACGGTGTGTTACTTGTGTTTCAATACCCACAATCCCGTCTCCAACTCTCAGACCTGGACTAAGGAACCTCAAAACCTAAGCTTAAGTTATCAACTCCTTACCCTGTGGAGAAAAAAATCAGCGGGCGTGCCCAGTTTAACCTTAGGTCAAAAAGGCGCATCAACTGGATTAAATGAAGCATAAGTATTATTCAGAAATTTGGAAAACTACAGGATAAAATACAATAACTTTTCCTCTGTATTCATTGAAAAGTAAATCAACGAACAAACCTTGGAAAGCACATCACGATCACGCAAATCTGTAGCAGAATATGACAACTGCACATATTGTTCAAACGGAGAAGCTTCAGCATGAAATATTTGGGTAAAAAATATGGCAATTAGATATGGAAACTAATTGTGCACTAATCATATCATTATATCATTGTTCTATCTTTGCTATGCATATATTCACTTGGAGAATAGAGCCTTTTTCCATGAAGATCAAACTCAAATACATTACCTAGACGACTAGACCAACCAAGTTGCAACAAATTTAACACATTAGGCATACACTAGCCTTAGTAGCAATCAAAATGCATTTGAAATGTGTACTTTGAAGTTAACAAATCAATTCTAACACTACTTACCCAATAAAAACACAAAATCCAAAAGTGAATATATTTAAGCATCTACAGCTATATATATAGTATCGGTAATCTCAGCCAATATAAATTGGCTGAGACTCTCAGCCAAGAGGCAAACAAAATGGATACGGGCGGGTATGGGTGTTAATCGTTGATGTGTCATCACCTAATTGGTCATGAGTCTCAGCCAATAAATCATGGCTGAGAGTCTTCTCTCTCTCTCTCTATATATATATAGTCCTAAACATATTCAACTGTATGATCGGACTGCTAGAATTAGCTAAACGTCTAAGAACAACAGGAAAGCAATCCAATTATCAGTTTAACAAAGTCAAGAACCTCGAAATGTCACTCCCAAACTACAAGATTTCTGCCAAATTCACAACAACAATTCTAGTTGGATCGCTACTTCTCCCAATGCACTGTAACGAATTAGATATAGCAATTAACAAGTGTTTGCGTCAAATTCATACCTCGATATGGGAGAAGAGGCCATTGTAGCCGCGGGACTTGAGGAAGTAGTCGAGGGCGTCGTTACCGGCGCCGTGGTTGGATTGGGGAGCGGAGGTGCCGCCGACGGCAGAGCGAGCTCCGGCGACGTCAGAGAAGCAGTTGCCCATTAGAAGTGGAGAAGAGGTGAAGTTAGGCTGAGACAGCAAATTGGGCGATTATCCTTGTTATGTCAGAAACCGCGTTTTTAGTGTAAAGCTCTGCTCTGTAGTCTGTAGTCTCTACAAATTAATTAAAGACTCCGCCGATGGCGATTGGAATCGGTCTTTAATAACTAAGATTGGACTAAAGTCAAGTGCTTCAAAATTCAAATTCATTCCAACACAACAAATTTATATGGATTTTAATTATTTACCTTCAAAATTATATTCAAATTCATAGCTAACAATATTATTTAAAAATATATATTCAAAAATAAATGTATTGTTTCTTTGTATTTTTTTTTCAAATGTAAAATAATAACTGTAAAAAATTATCACATTGCAATAATATGCTTCCTAGTATATGGGTGGAAATTACCATCAAACTATTTTTTTGAAAGTACCATCAAACTTAATAGATGGTGTCTTTACCATGCCCTTAGACTTTGACCAAATTCTTTATTTTGTCCGTTTTAGATTCGAAATTCTCTTCAAACCAATCACAAATTAAAATTAAAAAACATACTGCCACTAACAACAAAGTTTTAGTGCAATTTCCAATCCAATAGTTATATAAGTGAAATTAGTCACACACAAAAAACAAACATAAGTTTGGTAGAATAAACAATTTAGAAGAATTCATATTTGTGTAATGAAATACCTAAAATAGAATGGAAATTCATGTACACCTTCCTTTATCACATGATTCATCACATGGTTTGTTTCTCAATTATAGTATTATTGCTTTATTTTATTTTTTTCTAGAAAAAAAATACATTAAACCAACTGAAAGAAAATGGTTTTGATCAACATTTCACAATAATGATAACATAAGAAAATGTATAAAGCAAATTTCTTTTTCCATAACATGGGAACAATTTCCACTTTTATTTTATTGTATTTTTTTGCATTTGAGAGGCAAAAACTGAAATTGACCCTTCTTATCTAATTGCAACATTATTAAATATCTTTTAATATTAAATTTAAACACATCAAATTTAATAGAATCCGAATTTATAACCTTCATATGAGATTTGTGTTGACCATTGATTTATTGATATTATAATAAATTTTGAACATATAACACAAGAACATACAATAGATAATTGTATATGTCCCACGTTCATCATCTAGCCTTTACAATAATCAAAAACGCGTAAATTGAATTGTGTGACTATTATCAGTGATATGAACAAAGATGTGTTGGGCACAAATATTTCTAACGTGAGATTACAATAATCATTTTTCGCATCCACAATTAACTCCTAGCAGCTATTCGGTGGTTGAAGTTGATGATGACTGGTATTGGTTTTGCTTTGAGGACACTACACTACATGCATGCATATATTTTGCATTGGTAATCAGTGTTTGTAAAAATAATTAAAATGATTGGTTATGAGTCTCAATTAGAGCATGCTCTCTGTCTTAAAGAGTAAATAAGAATCCTAGAAATTAGAATAGACAACAACTTGGTAACCAAATCAAATGTACATCAAAAAGTGTGATTTGATTGATGTCTTAACATGTCATCAAGTCAATGAGCACCAAGGTCAAGAAAGTCAACAACCACTACACAAATTACAACAATGCCATTTTATCCACTAACCTCACCACAACAGAGTAGACCACCTGCCTAGCAGCCTAGTGGATGAGAAGGTCCACCAGAAATAAATATATGATACAAAATGTTGTTCTAGTTCAAACTTCAATCCCACAAGGCCCTACAAACTTTAATAGCAAGCACAAGCATAAACATAACCCTTTTTTTCTCTTACAGCAAACATACCAAAAACAGGCTCGAAACTGAGAACTCGTGGGACCGTGTGGTTTCATTTCTATCATTCATTTCAACTATAATCTTTCAATCAACAAAGAAAAAACATGCTCATTCATGAGTATTACCACCTGTATTTCACTGTAAAGTGGTTGCAATGCTTGTCATTGGATCAGATCCTTACATCAGAAACCACCTTTCTTTATCTATTTTTGCAACTTTTCTACCATTTCCCACAACATATAGGTTTCTTCTAAATCCAGAATATGCTTGGATGACCTAAAACTGACATCTAACAACGCTTCCCCTCTTGGCTACACAAGCTCCCTTTTACTCATCGCTACTCCCAACGCCTCTCAATAGGATTCGAATTCACGATTTCAACAAAAAAATATGATGCGCTCAAAACTAGAGGTGTCTCGTCTCCTCAGGGACAGTGTACATTTCATCAGGGACGTGACTACTTCACTTCTGTTAGATCTTGTGCATCCCGATGTGCAGGTCCGATGATATGGAAATGAGGAGCGGAAGATGGGAATGCCATTCAGCTTTGAACACTCTTTTCTGATGAGCTCTAATCGACTGAGACGGCTTGTGAGCATTATACCTAATATCAAATATGTGAATCATAGGGTCTGCGGATCCAGATGAGATGAACAAACCGTCAGGCGACCAAGCCTGGTTTATCAACGCTGACTGTGATTCACTGCTTTCTTGCTTCCACCCAAATGCGTGGATTTCTGTTTGCCTCAGTCTGATGTCATACAATCGGAGTTGTTTCCCAGGACTCCTGCATAACATAGCATAGGAAATGCAGGCATTAATCCATGTAACATCACATATTATTCCAATAGTAAATAGCCATCCAAAATTGCACCCCAAGTCAATAAATCTTTTACTATACAGCTTCACTCAAATTCAATACAATATTCATAAACCCACCTGGTCTAATGTAAGTAACAATGTCATCTTACCAATGTGATACATGGAACAAGAAGTAGAATACCAGACACCATACAGAGTCGAGAAGTATATATATAATACGGCAATCCCAAATTAATGAAAACAACAGTCAATGACTTCATTTCTGAAAAACCTTGTTGCTCAAATATAAGGTTTTACCTTATTATATTACAGTTTCTCTCTGAAAGGAACGATTAGGAACCCCTACAAGTCAAGTGTATGTTTCGAGTAGCCCGATTTAGCATGACAAACAAAAGCATACCATTTACTTCACCACCACTATGTACATGTCGCTAGGGATCTAGAGAACAGTTGTCACATGGCATATCATTCTAAATTGACAAGAACTTTTTTTGTTCAGCATCTCTTCGCAATCTGATCAAGTCGTTAAGCATTAGTAGGATACCTAGAAGGTAACTCCAAGTCACAAGCCATAGCAATTTAATTGCTTTCCTCTACAACAGAGCAGACTAAGTGGGGATTGCTGAATAGATAGCTTGTTGAGTTCATAACAGTCATTGTCCCCAAACAAAGCTCAACAAACATGACGCTCCTTTTAATTTTATTGATTTACATAGTAGATAAAAGAGCACTCAAGATACAATCACAGAAATGCATAGAATTCCAAATACCAGAACATAACATACATGCAAAAGGCAAATAAAGTTAATATGATAGTTTTCTAGGAGCAAAAATTAAGAAGATTGTTGTGACAATGAAATAACACAAAAATTCTAGCCACAAAAGAATGTGCTTCTTACCCTGACTGAACCATGAATAAGTTGAAGTCGCATGGATTTGGCACAACACTCATGCACTTGTAATCTATTTGATGTCTGAAGTCTGCTCTCCCTACTTGTACATCAAACCCAATAATTCTTTTGTCTGCACCAACAGACAGTATAATTTGCTTTTGCAGCATCCCAGCAACTCCCATGACAGCAGAAGAATGCATGTTTCTGTGCAAGGCCTTCGGCTTCCATAAGTTCTCCCCATCTTTCTCATTCCAAAGGATAACAGCATGATCGCTGCCACCAGTAGCAAAACAGATATCCTCCCAGGGCATGAAGATTATGCTGTTGATAATACCCTTAACATGAGGCTTATCCTCTAAGAAAGTTACACGATCTCTCTATCAATACAAACATACAAAATCAGATTTTATCTACCTAAAAGAAAGAAAAAAAGGAACTGCTGTTTTTTTTTTTTAAATACAAGAATAATACTCATACACAGTTGTTACACGGTAAGTTGTGTGGATATGTTCAAAGATATGCAAGTAGCACAAGTATATCTAGAATATTTTAATCATGGCCTTACCCCTTGTGTTTTATTCAGATTCAAGACAGATATTTGAGAATCCCCACTATCAGCAGTATAGACAGCGAACAGGCTATGTCCTTGTGGGTGCCAGGTTATATCTTCCGGCCATCTCCTCTGCTTTGGGGACACGCAATCAGTACTACTAAGAAGAGAGGCACCTGACCTGAAATTAAATGAACGAGTGTACCCAGACACTATGAGAAACTTCTTTTGACAGAAATGCAAAAGAGAAAATTGATACCACAGACAGATATACAACTAAAACAAATAAGGTTAAGATGATATCTTCAGGAGCTACAGTAAACTATAAAGATAGTGACATTAGTTTTACACAGGCATCCTTTCCTCTACAACTTAATCGGGAAGAAATTGCAGGGTACTTACCAGGAAGAAAAGAAAACATGCATACACAGAAGGTCATAGCAAAAGGATATAAACCAAGTGGAGATACCCATACTCAGGGATTCAGCAAACATCATACACCTATGAGGTGAAGTCCCCCCAAATTTCAATCTTACTGTCAATCAATCCAGACAACACCTATGAAGTAATCCTCCACAAGGTTGGCTACCAATCTGCTCATACTAACCACTACCTTTTGGTATTCATACCAGAAAACTGACCATAGGCAAAAATTCATAAACTTACTCTACCAACAGCAATCCTAATGTAAGCCTCAAACGTTCTCCACACACCTTGCAAGGAGAAGCCAAACCTTTCTGCTTACAACTGAGAAGTGAGAACACATATCCTCACCAATAGTGCATTTGTAAGACTTTCATTATAGAATAGATATGCAATCCTTCATAAAGCATGTCCTGTAAGCCTAACCTATGTTGCACCAATACCAACACATAACACAATTCGTCATTTTCAAAAATTACGACACGGTACATTATGACGCGTTAATTTTATAATTAAAAATTTATATTTTATATATAACAAATTATATGGATCTATGGTTTTTATTGTATTGAAATTAAACTTAGATATTATATCAAACTAAAACTAACATTCTATAAATAAACAAGTCCATTTTAAACAAGTAATCAAATCAAGTAAGCAAGTAAGCTCATAAATACAAGTTCAAATAAAATATGCAAATCAAGTCATTGCAACCCATATTCACAAGTTCAAAATAAACAAACAACACAAATAATGTCCCAAAAAAAATAATAAAACAATCTAAGTTTTTACAACCTATTGAAAAGTAACTTGGGTTTTTTTAAATTCAAAATGATTTTACCATCTCATCATCTCCTGCCATTCCACTTCATCCCCCACCTAAACCAACTTCTTTCATCTCCACCCCCTCTCCTTCACCTCATCCTTCAACATTAACTAACCTTTCTATTCTGAACACTTGGGCAATCTGTCAAGCTCTAGGTCTATCACCCCAAGGGCCACTGGAAGACCTTGAAAAACTGCAGCAACTAGATCACAGTGCTGCCAATCTAATGCAGTAGCCCACCCGCCAACTCCCTCAAAGGTGTTGTTATTATGATCACCCTCTCTTGGAATATAAGAGGGTTTGGAGCTTCTGTGAAGAGGACTCTTAACCAGGTTATAAGGAAAACACATCCTGAAATTGTCTTCATTCGGGAAAGTAAAATGAAGCTAGTTTCAAGTGCTGTCATCAAGCAATGTTGGCCTGGTCACACTACTGAATTCTGCTTCTCTCCATCTTAAGGGATCTCCGGTGGCCTCATTTGCCTATGAAACAACTCCCTTCATTTAGCCAATTCAGCAACTCACAAAAGCTTCATTGGCCTGAAGGACAAATGGCTTTCTAATGATGAGGATTGTCTGTTGATTAATGTTTATGCTTCTAGGTGTTTATGGTGGTCTCTCTACTTTCTTCTCTAGGTGCTTTATGATGTTCATATTTCCCAACGGTTGTGGGTTTGGTGTTTTGATATTCTCTCTTCTTTCAATGGAGTTTCTATGCTCCTCTTGGTGTATGTACTTGTTTTTATTGACCCTTTCTTGAGAATTCTTATTAATAAAGTACTTTTGCCGATAAAAAAAAAATTAGTACACTAAGTGCCGGGCGTCAACGCATGTTGGGAACATGTCAGATTTATTTTTTAATTATTATTCATTTACCGATTCGCATGTTGGACATGTGTCATGTCCGATTCACGTGTCGAACATCGACACTCTGCAGGAGGAGAGTGTCGGTGCTTCATAGAGCCTAACTGAGAAGTGAAAACATGTATCCTTACCCATAGTGCATTAGTAAGACTGCCATTATAGAATAGATAAGCAATCCTTCATAAAGCATGTCCCATAAGCCTAACTTAGACATACTTTGCACCTTTCACATTTCAGATAAATGAGATTATGCAATGACCAGGAAAAAAGATCCAGCATAGAACATTTCACTTTGTATTGCTATACATCATGTCAAAACTCAAGTGATATTAATATGAAAAATAACTAGTCCAGAGCAGAACAAAAAATATAGAGGCTTACCCCCTCGCTTGAATTTGCCACAAGTTGACCACTCCATCCAAAGCACTGCAAAAAATTACAAAACATTACCAAGAGTTATATCTTGAGATGAATAAAAGCTGAATATCACCACGAGTTACAAAATTAAAAAATTCAAACAAAAGACGTGAAAGTTTAGCCTGACCTAGATTTCTCTGCTATATATCTAGTTAAAAGTTAAAACTTCCACATGTCTCCAACATGAATAAAATCAGAAAGGAAGAGTGAAATATGTACTGATCAGATACTAGTACATGATAGGGTAAGATTTTATCCTAGTTGATGCTTTACAACTTCCTCAAGTCTGAAAGACCCAAAAGTGATATCTTATAGAAGTAAGCCATGTTAACTATTGTTTTGGCTAGTGAGATTATGAGAATTTAATGCTTTCTTTTCCTGTAAATTTGAGCCTTTTGCCTTGTACAAAGAGAAAATGAACATCTTGTCTCTCTTTGGGCTTTGTTTAGAAAAAGGATTTAATGGTATAAAATGGTAAGCCATCTAGAGAGGTTGATCTAGAATGATATTTTGCCATTCACCCAATTTCTTCTATGGAGTTCACACATATGCATAACCTTCAGGATTGGGTTGCTCCAACAAACCTGAGCTTTTAGCTCTTTTAGCAGGCACAGTAAACCACATTGAAATCTACTAAATTCTGCCAATCCGCTAAGTGTACATATCAATTGAGTTAGTACTAGCCTATTTAAAAAGCCGATTTTTTCGGGCTAGATGTGAGACCACTGCAATAGATCCATTCTCTTTTCTCCATCCAATGCTTGCTTCATTCTTATTAAGGTCTTTCTGCATTTTTTCGTTCACCAAACATTGTCGACTTTTTTCCTTCCTTGCTGACAAGGTAGGATATTCCCTACTTTATTCAACATGCATCTCCTAATAAAGTTCATGTTCATAGAATTAGAAATATTCATTAGTTATTACTTCTCATGCCTGAGATGCCAAACTTAGATTATATCGACATTTATTTCACTCCCATCTACATAGTATTCTACAAATCAAATTGGAAAAAGTTGTTTCAAACTGCACATCAAATGTATTAAAATGAGCATAAACAGTTTCAACGTACAAATGTGATTCATTCATCCAAGCATGAGAAATAAATAAGGAATGGGAAACATATTTATTACAGTTCCCAAGCAGGATATACAATAAAATAAAATAAAAATAAAAAGAGGATCTATATCATATGTGTCCAAAACTGCATATTCTAGCATCCCAATAAAAGTAAAGATGAATTTTAAATCATATTACTTTTAAACAAAAGACAAAAGGTAGAGAGAAACGACGTCTTTATCTTATTAACACATCAGGAAAAATAATAATAAATAAAAATTAATTACTGTATTTGAATTTAATTCACAGTAAAATTGAATGACAAAGTTGAAAAGGCATAAAGTAACGTCATCATGGAATAAATGGCCTAATTAACATTTAGCTAATATCAACCATTCCCTAACAAAAGAAAGGGTTAAATACCTTGTCACAAAGAGTTGATCATTAACCGGACACAACGCAAGACTTCTCAACTTTCTCTTGTGTTGGCTACTGATGTGATTGCTTGTATGACAATTGATTACATTTGGCGAAGAGCGGCTACTTACCAATGGAATTAACTCTTTATGCTCTTTTTGTTCTGAAATACATAAAACAACACTTAATGAACTGAGGCCAAACATGCAAGGTGAAGTTGACGGCACATAAAATTAGAAGCGGGTGAGCATGTTACCAAATTTCCTCTTTGTCCCTTTAGACTGAGTTTCAGTGATTTCTTGATCTGAGGAAAATCTGTTTTCCACTTTAATTTTTGCAGCCGAGTGCCCTGAAACAGGGTGAGCACTAGGACCACTCAAAGCTTTTGCAGCAGACCCTGATGATTTTATGGGTTGGGAAACTTTTGGATTTGCAGCAGGAATTACAAGTTCCGTTCTGGATTGATGCGGGTTTCTAGAATAACCGTCTTTGACAGGACTGGGTGATTTGCGTTCTACTTTCACACTTTTCGTTCCATTACCCAAAGAACTTTTAGATGGCAAAGCACTGTTGAATCCTCGAAGGCGAGCCAATTTAGATTCTGAATCACGCAACCTCTTTTCTGACTCCTCAAGCTACAAACAGTTTCAGATGTATTAATCAGTAGCCATCTCCCAACCACCACCCAAAAAAAGGTGATGGAATGATATGCAAGTAATTAATGATTATAGATTGTTCATATGCAATTACACCAGTAAGTAGCAAACATCATTGTAAGGGTAAAATGAATGCCAGCCCATTCTTTCAATAAAAAAAACATAAGCTACAAAAAGTTAATCCATTATTGCAAGTTAATTCTTCCATTGCATAAAGGAATCAATATATAAATTTCAATGTTCACAGATTCGCATCTTTAAACGGCTGGTAATAATTAATAACTATAACCAATTTCAAAGAATCTCAAAAAGCATGCAATATATATCAATAAATGGTACAGAATGGCTATAAGGCCCGATATAGTTTCCAAAAATGTAAATTTTCAACTTCCAATGTTGGGTTTTTGAAGGACCTATTTGTGAACTGATGTTTGAAGTAAACTAAAAATCAACAAACCCTTCATTTTCCTTCATTTGTTGCTCTCAATTACAACTCAAATTCCAAGAATAGACAGAGTAAGAGAATTCCAAA
>JAYMTF010002230.1:0-19082 GCA_036897485.1 Pelargonium nanum | reverse complement strand
TAAAAGTTACGAAAAAAAGTTCAGGGTTACCCATTGCAAAAAGTGTATTAGACAGGGTAGTCTTCTGTAATTATCCCTTAATAAAATTATTGGCATTATCAACTTTTTTGCATTATATAGAGTTTTGCCCCACTTTCTCTTGTATTTTATTCCATAATTGGGATGTTCTAGAATACATGGGCCCAGAAGAAAGTAGATGCAATCCACTTTCTTTCCTTCCTACATTATCTTCAGCCAAAGAAAGGAGGATATGTCCTTTGGAAAATCCTTCCTACCTTACCCTTCATGAATATAATGGCACAAATTCAATCATAGATCTGGAAAAGAATTCCCATGAATGTTTTCCTTCGGTTTTGAAGGAAGGGAAGAAAGCAATTACAGAACCGAAGGGATATTTCTGGGGTTCATCTCCCCACTTTACTCCTTCCCTCTTTCTTTCCTACTAAAAACCACTCAACCAAACATAGGCTTAGTACTCATAGGTGCCAGATGATCACATTTTGGTGCTTTGAGAATTGTTGAACTCCAATACATATTGTTCGCATACTTCAAGAGATTCTGCAAAACTAGGATTGTTAGACACTCGGTTTCTTTGTAGTTGATAGTCCTTTGAAAATAAATTGGCTCGTATAATTTCTGTTTTAACTAAAACTTTTTGCATCTCTTGGAGATTCCATAAGCATGTGTTGGAGCCTTCATATTTCTATAGATATTAATTTTGGATGCGGAGCATTTGATATTTTGTTCTTGATAGACTGATGTTTATAATTTTATATGGAATGAAGTTTGCTCCTCGTCACTAGTACTAAAGTTTGTGTCTTTGTGAACATGTTATTTTAGACCGACCTGGTTATTTTTTGACAAAGCAGTGAAAGCACGTGGTGCCTAGGCAGAAGATAGATGTGGTTATTGATAACTATTTTCAAGTGTTTCAGAATTTTTACAGTGCCCCGTTCCCTTGCTATGGCTAGTCTACAAAGATAGAGTAAGATAAATTTATTGGGATATTACGTGTTCAGTGGTCCTGGTCCAGCTCATTATAGCATATGTAGACTGGAAAAAATTGATAACCATTCATGTGATCGGAAATATGTTCTGGTTCCTATTTCTCCTTTATAAAAAAAAGTCAGAAGAGAAGTATGATTATAACTTAATTTATGAGAAGATGAAATATTTGCTATTCCTTATATTGGTGGTATCGAAAGATGTTAGGATTGCATGAAAATGGCTTTTTTGTTTGTTTATTGTCTCAATGTCTTTCATCTTCAGCTGTCAATTTCTTTATTATACACTTCATTGGATCTAGAATTTTTCCAGGTAAAACGTAAAAGCACAACTAATTCTGAACTATTTGTGCAGATGCTCATTTGGTTCATTATTCCAGCAACAAGAAATTCTCGAGCTGATCATAACAATAATGCACTTGCCCTAATTGTTCTGCTCCAGTACATCCCCAGATTATATCTGATGTTTCCATTAAGTTCTCAAATTATTAAAGCAACTGGAGTGGTCACAAAAACTGCCTGGGCTGGGGCTGCATACAATCTGCTACTATACATACTGGCTAGCCATGTATGTAGTCTTATGCTTTTTTATTTCTAGTGTGCCTTACCTACTCTACTAAAATATGCCCTGTTTTATTAAAAGAAGCGACCTTTGATGGTCTGTTGACCTGCTCAAATTGGTCACACACATGTTTAAGTCTTCCTCTTTTAGCTTCAAAATGAGGAGGCTAATTCATGTTTTAACTTATTGCAGGTTTTAGGGGCAGCTTGGTATGTGCTGTCTATTGATCGATATACTTCTTGCTGGAAATCAGTGTGCAGAGGTGAACTTGATACTGTTAGATGCTCACTGAGTTATTTAGATTGTGATACTTATAAGGATGATGATCGCAAGTCTTGGGTAAACAACACAAAAGTGTTTACAAATTGTGATCCTAGTCAGCCTATCACTTTCAACTATGGCATATTTGAAAATGCAGTGACAAAGAAAGTTGTCTCCTCGTACTTCGTCGAGAAGTATTTCTACTGCTTGTGGTGGGGCTTACAACAGTTGAGGTATAATTCGATGTGGACAATCCCTAATTCCAGACCTTTCAATCATTATCATTTTTCTGCTTTTCAATTTTCAGAATTTGTTTTTATGGAGGGTGCTGATAGCTGTGATTTATTATGCATTTTGTTTCCATAATTAGTTTTATGTTGCTTTTAGTGTACTAGTAGTCTAGTAGAGAATTGTGAGTGGATAGCTTGTAAAATCTTTTTTGATATTGCTGTGATTTGTTAAACATTTATTTAAATAAAATGTAAAGAGATAAGAGTCCCACAGTGTGAATAGAATTGCAATGTAATTGGGTGATGAATTGCAGACTCATTATAGTCAACGCTCATATTCAAGATGACTGGTAATAAGATTTTACTACAATAAAAAACTCCGCACACATAATTATCTCTAACAAATGGTATGAAAAAAAGAGAGGAAAAAGGAATCCATTCTATTTAACATTCCTAATCCCCTTATTACCTATATAAGAGATTATAACTTGGAGAAAAGTTATAGGTAGAAGAATTTGATGGCTTGAAGATAAAACCAATACGAGCACAAACACTTACAAAGTAAGAAGAGCCAATATGTGTTGAAGGGGCGACAAATTAAGTGGGCAAATTCTTCCACTTGTGTTGCAAGAGAGAGGTCTGACTCTGTTGATGAACAGTGTCTTTATGCTTACATTCACGGTCAAAAGTAGTCACTATAGAATATGGACATTCTCTTCCTTGAAATTGAATTCTATTTAACATTTTTAATTTGTTAAGAATATTCACGATTGCCTTATGCTTTCTTATTTTCCAGTTCATATGGACAGAATTTGTCAACAAGTACTTTTATTGGGGAGACGACATTTGCCATTTTGATTGCTATCTTGGGTCTTGTGTTATTTGCGCATTTGATTGGAAATATGCAGGTATGAGAAATCCTTTTTCTTGTCTTTTGTGCTATTTTAATGTGAAACTATTCTATTCGTGTTCTTTTTATAGGAATTTTGCAACTGTGTGTGTATTAGTAAGGTTAACTTTTGTCAAGGACATCTCTTCAGACTGATATTGAAGCTTTCATGCCAGCAATGGGTGAATGCTCAATCTAAGAGGTGGCAAATTTAAATGCACAATTCTTACAATTCCTTTCGCTGGAATAGATAAACTATGACGAAAAAGTTGTAATGTCTAAGAAATGACCACCCTCAGTTCATACATAAGAAGTGCTCATTAAACGCCGTGTATTAGTTTTGTTCTTTTTCCTCAAACCTATCCCTTATCCCTTTCAATCTTTGATTTGTGTACGCCGATGTAACTGTTGTTTTTCAACGCTGAAAAGACTTGAGATGAGGACAGAACTATGCATGATATGGGATATGAAATGTATATTTATATCTATCTTTTAGTTATGCATGGAAAAGATATGTAGGCAGTAGCATAGTTATGATATTTGAAATAAAATTCAGACTACCTCCATCTTTCCTTCTCCATCTCTCTGGTTCCTTTTCTTCCTTTTTCCCAAATTCTTCGCACTTGGCCTACATCAACCTTCTTTTTAAGGGTATAGTGTTATGAGCTCCAAACAAGTGGTTCTTGAGGGCACGACACCTCACCCCAAGATAGATAATGAATTCATGTAATGAGTGTGGTCAAGGGCCTTAATTATGTCTAGCATTTTATTGTTAGAGAGGGGGATTAAATCACACAACTGGCCTTGGTAAATCCAGGTTGGAGCTACGTCTAGCATGCCATTTTTTGTTATAGTAGTGGCCTTCAAAAGTTAGCTCTTGACTTTTAAAGTACTGAATATCTTAAGTTACTGAAAGTTGCTTTTATGATGATCATTTATCACTGTCTCCTTGGACTTGTTATTCATTATAATTTATAAACATGTACCTGGTCATACTAGATTCGGGTTTATTTATTGCTGGTATATTAGAATCTCACTATTTATGGTATTTCTTGATCTATGCCTTAATCAGAATAGCTTAATTGTCTCCAGATTAAGCTTTAACCTTAGACTATTTCTTATTGTAATGACCTGCATAAAGGGCTTCTCTTCTACTATGAAATCACGTCAATTTTATATTTCATTTCAACGCATCGAGCAACCTATATTTGTAATGAAACTTTAATATGTGACATGCATTTCTTCGGATTAAGAGAAGAGCGCAAAGAACACCAACACGAAGGACAAGTTTCCCCATCCTAAATTAGCTAATATTTCTGGCATAGTATTTGTGCCCCAGCTTTTGGTACTTGAGTTACAAGATATATTGACAAGGCCACGATGGAAAGGTTTGTTAGGTTTTGGCTAGCTCCAGCCTTGGAAGAAGTGAATTCAGTTGTCTCGGTGTAGAATGATTCAAAATAAAAGTCCGGAGGGAAGGAATTGCTTGACCAGCTTCATCCTGGGCTTAAGCTCTATTTCATTGGATTTTGACCTTCTTTAATTAATACTGCTATATGGTTGTTAATGAGCTTGTAATATATTTGTACAATGAACAAGAATCTTGTGTGCTTGAATCCTTTACTTTCTCTAGGTGTTCTATGTAGAGGGGAACCGTAATCCTATTTGTTAGGTTTCCTATTAGTTCTCACTCTAATTTGAAGAAGGATGTGAGGCATCTGTTTCAGGAATAGATTCTGTTTTTTCTTCTTCTCACTTTTGAGCAATTATTGAAGTCTCATTTGAACGCGAATTAAGCGGAGATGGCATCTTGCTGTCAAAAGTTCATAGGAGCTTCTTTAAACACTCAAACTTATCATACTTTTTTATATCAGAAAATGGACCTTTCTTTGTTGTTAAATTGTTGTGTGGATATTATGAAATTGTAAATATTCTAGTAACTTAAGATTGGGTTCCAAACACTTAAATGTTGTATATTTCAATGTTTGTCTTATAATAGTTATGACTTACGAGTGAAGAATCTTCTGCACTGTCTCTGCCTCTTCCTTTTTATTGTTGGCAGTAGATAGCTGTTTTTATTTCCCTTTCTGTTACTCTTATTGGTTTTATTGCCTCATGGTTTAGATCTGGTGAACTTAGAAACTAAAATGCTATTTTTTCAAGCTATTTGTAGTGGGTAATTTGATTCTGAAAGTCTGTAATGGGCCAAGTTCTTTTCCTTCCTCGCATACCTTTGTCTTTTTTCTCCCCCTAGAAGGAGAAACTCATTTCAGTTCTCAATTTTATTTCAAATAAAAATGTAGTTAACTTTGAGATTATTACTGATATTTTCTTATGCATGTTATTGTACCTTCTGGTCAAATGGTTTTAGTTTTATGTTTCTAAGTTTCTTTTTGCGATGCAGACATACCTGCAATCTATCACTATAAGGCTTGAGGAATGGAGACTGAAACGAAGAGATACGGAGGAGTGGATGAGGCATCGTCAGCTACCTGAAGATCTGAAACGACGTGTTCGACGTTTTGTTCAGTATAAGTGGGTTGCTACTCGAGGAGTTGATGAAGAAACCATCTTGCGTGGCTTACCTGCTGATCTTCGCCGTGATATCCAACGCCACCTATGCTTGGACCTTGTCCGACGAGTATGATCCTCTAGAGAAATTTATTTATATCTTGCATCATATTTTTCTAGCCTTATATTTGTCCAACGTCATCATGCTATTAAGAAAAATAAGAGAAGAACATGGATGTTGGTCATGCAACTGTAAAAAAGAGAGTATTGCATTGACATGTAGGCTACCACGTGTCAAGAACGTATCAGAAATGAATGCCCTTGGATACATAATCCATCTTCTAGCCTAAGCAAAATACTGCTGCACCTACCCAATAGAGGTGTATTAGAATTGAGACCTAACTCCCTCCAGTATTTTGAGTCTAAGGAAATAAGGGAAAGATCTAAATATCTTTGGGTAATTGGTATTCTGTTATTGAAATAAGTTGGATAATCTGCATTGTGTGTTATGTTCACCAGCTTGTTTTCTACAGGTCCCCTTCTTCTCACAGATGGATGACCAGCTGCTTGATGCAATATGTGAGCGTCTAGTTTCCTCCCTGAGCACGGAAGGTACCTATATTGTTCGTGAGGGTGACCCTGTCTCAGAGATGCTCTTTATTATCAGAGGTAGGCTAGAGAGTTCCACTACGAATGGTGGCCGCACTGGTTTCTTCAATTCTATTACATTGAGGCCTGGAGATTTTTGCGGTGAGGAGCTACTTGCATGGGCTTTGCTTCCAAAATCCACTGTCAACTTGCCATCATCGACTAGAACAGTGAGAGCCCTTGTGGAAGTTGAAGCTTTTGCGTTGCGAGCTGAAGATCTCAAGTTTGTGGCAAATCAATTCCGACGCCTCCATAGTAAGAAACTGCAGCACACATTCCGATTTTACTCACATCATTGGAGAACGTGGGCGGCCTGCTTCATACAGGCTGCTTGGCGACGGTACAAGAGGAGGTTGATGGCAAAAGATCTCACTATGAGGGAATCCTTTGCTTTGGATGAAAAAATGACCAATGAGACGGAAGAAGAAGAAGAAGAAGAAGAAGAAGAGAGGCAGGGAGAGGAAGGTTATTCTGTTGCTTCTAGCAGTTCTACAAATGCAAAACTAAACCTAGGAGTGACAGTATTGGCTTCTAGGTTTGCTGCAAACACAAGGAGAGGTGTTCAAAAGATGAAGGCTGTCGATATGCCCAAGTTACAAAAGCCGGAAGAGCCTGACTTCTCCACCGAGCATTATGATTATTAGTTGGTTGCATCAACCCTGCTTATGAGCGACGTTTCAGGCGTTGGAAAGAATGATACCTCCTGGTGTGTGTGTCTATGTTTACACTGAGTGCTGTGCTGTGCTGCCATCTGATGTTTACTGATTCATTCTCACATCAATTCAGTTCTGCAAGTGATTTTTTGGAGGGAGCCCATAAAAGGATGGGTAAAAGGGTTTGTGCATGTATAACTACATATTATATAGTACATGTATATTATGTTTAATGTTACAATTAATATGTGGGGTTTGCCTAAGGTTAATCTTTCCTATCATAGAGAATGAGACTATCAACAAATGACATTGGATTTTTGCCTGCTTGTTCTGTGTTGTCTAGTCAAAGAAATATATGGCTGCAGTGCATTGTTATGTACAAAGTTACAAGCCTATTTCACAATCTCTAAATTCAAAAGGTTATGCAAAATCCAAAAGCATAATAATGAGAAAACAAAGTTACACTTGACTTGCAGGTTTTCCAAGTATTTTGTATTGTTCTGAGGCCTTCAATTGTCTGCATTTTAAGGACCATATCTGTCAATATCATACAACTCAATGTTCTTGTACTTTTGGGAGATTATCTCGGCTTGGACTTTTCGTGCAGTATCTGTCGCACACCCAACAAGAATGAGAACAGATGTGCCTGCAAATCCTCGGAATGCAGTCAGGTGTGTTACTTGTTCAACAACAGCTGGGCCGGCAGCCAGGATTGCCAAAAATGCCGAACCAAGAACTGATATCCGGCCAAGAACCTGCGTTCCAGTTACAAGCCAAAAAACGAATAAAAGACTTACCTTAAGAAAGCCAAACATAAGAAGATCAAACATTTCCAGCAAAAAGGTTCACATGCATGATCAGTTGCAAGTGTTTCTATTTTAGGCTGGCCTCGGCTCAGTTGGACAAAAGCTCAATATTAACGCACTGGTTTCATAAAGTGAGTGAAAGTACTATTCATCAGAATAAAGACGGATAGTTACCGTTTTAATGAAAGCAGCTGTAGTTTTACCAGGACGGACAAGTGGAATTGATGCGCCTTGTCGTTTCAACTGTTCACTCACATCATCAGGGTCCAATTGTAGGAAAGTATAGTAGTAGTTGAAGAAGGCAATTAATAGGATATTTGTAGGGAGATACAGAGAACCTACAAAAAAAGAAATCTCAATTACCATACAAACAAAACAGGAAAAGGAAATAAAGACTGTCAGCATCATATTGTTTACAGGTCAAAATAGGGAGAGCTGTAGCCTACAGTTGAAGGTCAATCCTTAAAAGAATCAGGGAACTGGGAAGGACTAAATAGTGGCATGCTGGAAAAACGTATCCGGACAGAAGATCACAGCATCACAAGCAAATGTACATGTTTGATTTAGAATCAGGCTCTAACTAAATTTGGTAAATGATAATGTTGAGCAGTCCAACACATAAATGGTTTGAGACTGTTTCATATACTAGCCGAGCCCCGTCAGAATGAGAAATACTTCTAAGCCCAATGTTATGATACCACGACAACATTACTACAGTCTTGAAATGGAAATCATAGAATACTATTAAAAGCTAAGAAAGAATACATACTGGTCTACTATAACTTCCATTGTTTAGCTACCAGCAAATTTACAATCTTACCTCCTGGGTTTAATGCAAAAGCTGCATTTTTCAGTGCAGATAAACCAGTGAAACGTGCTAGAGTACCAGGGAGAGCCAATGAAGATGTAGAAAATATGATTGGCATTACTCCGGAACTATTTACCTGATCAGTATTTGGATGAATAAGAGATAACAAAGTATAACTTTGATGTAAAATTTCAAGACAATATTATCCATGTATAGTGCTGGAGCTTATTTATATACATATTATACGACTCTCCTATCCACTAATATCAATATCATTATTATAATTTCTCTCACATTTTTCAACATTGCATCTGAGTCTCTTGATCTTCTGTTTTGAGGTCCAAAGCTTGATTACAACCAAAAACCAGGTTCATTTTGCAAATATGATGGTTACTGACATACTTCCTCCGTCCCAAAATAATTGCCCACTTTTCATTTTTTGTGAAGATTAAGGATGAGTTAGTTGGAGTTAAGCTTTTCTCTTGTACCCCATGTGCTCTTATTGTAACAAATTTGAGGGGTTCTAACAAACTTATCTTAAGAATATTGTTGGTAATTCATGCATAACTAACCAAAATAAAAAGGGGACAACTATTTTTTACAAACTTATCTTAAGAATATTGTTAGTAATTCATGCATAACTAACCAAAATAAAAAGGGGACAACTATTTTTTAACATATTTTTTTAGAGAAAGTGAACACTTATTTTGGGATGGAGAGAATATGATACTGGTCACATACTTTACCACTGGAATTTAGGTTGAAGCCAAGATCATATGCTTTGTTTCTAAACAGGCTCTGAGGGTTACATATCTCATTGGTGAAAAGTGTATTATAGTATATTGAACGCATCGGAATATGATAACTCCATAGTTCATTAGTATATAGTCAGATGGAAACATTGGAAGATGAAATATAAACCTTGAATGGAAGGTAAGCCGATCTCTCCAGTCCTCCACTTCTGCTGGTAAACCTTGAAGCATAATTAATAGGAATTTTTCTCTCTGCTTCCTGAAACCGTTTGTCAAGATTACTGCATATATTTCTTTGCATCTATGAATACAATATTCACTGAATAGGTAGCAATTACCTGAACGTATACAATACTAAGGACCAACAGGAAGAAAGTGATGACGATGCTGATGAGTCCAACATAGTTACCATCCTGAAAAGCTTCTGCAACAGTCCTACCAAAAGATGCTGGCAAGTAAGAGATAATGCTCGTGAAAATCAAAAGAGATGTTCCATTTCCAAGTTTCAGGTCAGAGATCCTTTCCCCGATGTATGTCGTAAGCACTGAACCAAGTGTCAACAAAGTAACTGATGAGACAGCCCATTCTGTACTGAAGTCATTAACGTATGGACGAAGGTAGAGTACTTGGCCAATTGCCTGATATGATTAATAATTACCCAAACTCATCAATGTAGTTATGCAAAATATTACATAAAGTTGGCAGAATATGCAATAACTATTACGGAAGCATGAGTTTCCATTTTTCACATACGGCATCAAATACGGATGGCTCTAAGCGAGCATGCATGGCCTTTTCTTGTTAATTTCATATATTACATTATTAAGTTAAAATATTTCCATTGGGATTAATAATGTACTCATACACGCATCGTTTTTCTTTCTACCATTCATCTAGTAGCCTCTAATTTCAGTAATCCATGCCTAATAATATGATCCTCCAACTTCTACTGAAGCCTTTCTTTTACATGGTTTTTTAAAAACTAATACTATAATTAGTTTTGTAACGATGAATATTCCACATCACTTACCCAACGAGACAATTGAAATGTCCCGTAATCCCGTTCACTTACATTGTATGAGACTATGAGATGAGACATATATAGGTCAGCCCCACAACGCAAGAAACTGATATAGTTAAGCGAGCAATCACTCAAAGCATCATAATTCACATGATTAACCAGAAATCACCAAAAAATCAGTCTTTACCTGTACTATGGCAAACCCAACAGAAGCATATCGGGTATATTGAAGTATTTTCTTTCTTCCTGCTTCACCTTCTCTTTTCTGAAGGTCTTGCAATTTGGGACAAACTTGTGCAAGAAGCTGGAACACAATTTGGGCATTAATGAAAGGGACAATACCAAGGGAACATATCCCAAGTCTACCAATACCTCCTCCAGAAAATGAATCCAATGTGCTCAATTAACTGTTCTGGTCCAAATTGCCTACAAATGCCTCCCTATTTACCCCGCCAAGAGGTATATATATTCCAAGTCGGGATAGTGCTAAATATCCCAATAGCTTGAGGAATTTTCCTGGCAATTGGCCTTTGAAGAAGTCACCAAAATCAATGGAACTATCCTCAATTGCAGCTGCAGAGGTCAAAATATCGAAATCAGCTACCAAAAGCTGCACATATAACTTGCCACTTGAAGGTTTAAGGAATGCATTCATAAGCCAAGAAAAAACCTGCTACCCCACGAGCAGAAGAAGCTCTGTCTTTTTTGGTTCCTGAGGAATTCTCAAACGTTTGAGAAAACAATCCTTGGAGACTTTCCCAAGTAGCATTCAAGCCAGGAGATACATCTGGATAGATACCCAATGGATCAAACACTGAGCCATCATTACTGGAATGGATTTCAAATAGCAAGAGGAATAAATGTTAATGACAAACACAAAGTAACTAAGTATCTCACAGTTTTTCGAGAATATGAAAAAGTGAATGAGAAATGAAAGCAACTTGTTCTTTTTATTTACGACATAGATACAGTAGTGAAGAGTTATGTGAGGTTCAACATCCAACTCCCAGGAGAAATAGGTGATCATATTGAATTTCAAGGAGGAAGAGCACAGGAGATCTCTAGTCTCATCATGAGGATCAACCATCCCAGCTAGAAGGAATAGATATTGTGCCCATTGAGAGTATAGAGCCGCGCATACTAGCTCACAGCTTCACACATATGACTGATTATTCCTCTACAAAAGATCTAACTTGAACGTCGAAGAGTCTTAAATAGAGTGGTCTTCCATTGTTGTGCAAATTGTGCACAGGAGTTGCTGATTGAAAAGTCGCTCAAGTATTACTCACTCACCTCAACAACTTTGTGCAACAACATAACTTACATAACATAAGCTTCTGATTTCCAAGAATATAGTGAGTATGCTGCCAGCAACAAGTGGGAATGACAAGCAATTATGTCATGTAGAGGATGAGTTTATGTTACATCTAAAATAAAATAAAAAACCACAAAATAAAATCAATGAAGGTCTATGCAAGAAATAGACAAAGTAAACACTGATGGACAATATAACCTACTCGGATGAACTTGCACCTAACAGATGAAGATTGTACCATTAGCAGGAGTACTGTTCACTAGATGAATAGTGAAGGTTCAAAATGGATATAGAAGTAATTTTCCTATTCTAAACAATTGGATCAAAAAATAAGAACTAAAAGATGCACTATATAACTGTTTTAGACCTTCAAGACTGAAGAAGGCTGATTGAAAACTAACAAAAAGAAGATGGGAAATTAACTGAAGATACTAACACACATATGATACGGATTCAAAATGTGAAACCTAGCGAGTGATTGGGTTCCCATGGTTCAAATCACTAACAGGAACAAGAAGCTAACTTGGAATAGAACTCTGAACTCACTTTAGCATGGTTCTGTTTGCAGATCTTCTTCAATGAATATATTTATTTTCGGGTTGCTGAATCTACTGGACATAAGTTGATATGCTTATTAGATGTAATGTAACGCCTCTATCTCATAGTCTTAGATGAACGTCTAACGACAAGCTATATTGACACTACACTAACGATCATAAATGCCACATCATCTCTTTGCATCTCACCTCATTGTCGTGGGAGTTACCTCCATCTAGCTCCTAACCTAGTTCCTCAAAAACCTAAAGAGCAAGTTGAGTTGCAATGCCACATTTTTTTGTGCATACTCAAAGGGGGTTTCTTTCCTGCTGCTAGCACTAACATCACAGTTGCAGTTTGCTAAAAATAAACCACACACAATGTATGATGAGCAGTTTCTTCAAGTCCTCTCCTAGCATCCTTGTTAGCACAAAATCTATTTTCTAGTATACCCAATAGAATAAATATAAAGGCAACAACAATACCTTAACCACAGAAAATTAAAGACTAAACAAGAAATGGATTGCTAATCCAAGCAGAAAGAGCAAATTAGAAAGGGTAAATTGAGAAAGAAAGAAAGGATAGAGAGATAGAAACCTGTTATTGGAGATATTGGGTTTTCTGTGAACAGATAAGGTGGCTCTGCAGATGGAGGTGCTGCTTCTGAGTGTGGTGGGATTGAGGTGGAAGCAGAGAGGAGAGCAAGAAGAGGGATATTTGACCGTTAGCAACATTATCTTTCTCTCTCAAATCTCAACCAACACAACGCTGGACTTGGGATTGTGCATGCATCCTTTTACTCTTCACTTCCCTTCTTGCTCAACTATAACCCATCTTGTCCGGATATTTTCTTTAAGATCCATGAAATAAGCTTGTTTAAGCTTTGGCTTAATTGCAAATAACACCACCAAATATTGTACCCAAACATTTAATTATCCTCCACAAATATTCACATCGGGTGACACCCCTAAAGTTTACACGGCCCATTTTGTTGTTATCGTGTTTGTTGATTCTAATGGGAGGACTATTTTACTCCCAATGTCATTTCAAATTTTAAGAGGTTAAATGTTTCGAAATTTCTTGACTTATTTTGATTTTAGAGTCGGGCCTTAGTTAGAGGTTTCGTTAGTTTTGATTCTTGTACTACCATATTTTTGGCCGACTGTAATTAGTAACAAACATTCATGTCAGCATGGAAAGCCACGTCAGCATGCCATGACAATATGCACGTTAGAGTTCCATAATCAAGAAAAACAACGTCGTACTTTTCTTCCTTCACTAGAAGCTCTGGTGAAGCTGCATAATTTGCAACACTTACCTTTCCTCCAACTGGACCTCCCAACTTCATAACCTCTACAATTGATACACTTATCTTCTTTGTAACTCGCCAACTCAAACTGTTCACGTCCTCGGCAAGACCATCACCATCAATCCTGACAATGTAGAGCGGAGAGGCTCTTGACCTGCAGGACATGTTCCGACAGTTCTCAATCGAAAACATCTACAAGTTCTCATTCGGGCTTGACCCTGGCTGCCTCAAATCATCACTCCCGATCTTCCAATTCGCTGAATCATTCGATTTGGCATCGAGACTATCAGCGGGAAGGACAATGACAATGTCGCCAATAATCTAGAAGGTGAAGAGCCTCATCAACATGGAATGCAAGCCGAGGTTGAAGAATGTGTTGAAAGTGATGAATGTGCTAGCGAAAAAGGTGATCTTGCACAAGAGGAAATTAGGATTTACTAATCAACAAGATTTGTTGTCCAAATTCATGATCAGCGTCAAATTCATGGTCTTGTGAATTATTCTCTACTAGGCCTAATTCACCTACTCCTACACCGAAGTTGAATTCTTGTACGTCGAAAGAGTTTTCACTTAACGTGAATTCTTTTTGTTTTAATAATCTTCAAGTGAATCACTTGTTTAATATGAAAAAGTCATTAGACTACGCGCGTTACTGCACGAACGATGTCAAGAGTGGGGCCTCGTACACGGATCAACAGTGGTCGGGTCCTATAAAACCCTTGGAAGTTTGAACAAGTCCAAACCATTCTCGTCTCTCTCGCACCCTTGAAAATTTGCAGGTACACTCTCATGCCTCTCCTTTTGTTTGATCTTAGTGTGGGTTTAAACTTTAGATCTGGTGCATTGTTCTGTTTTGTTTTGAAATTTCAACCAAACCATTACAGAAGAAGCAATTTCCCTAATAATGAATTGTTCAGTAGATGAGGTTGAAGAAGCAGAAGCGTCACCGCAAGTCTGTGAGATTCTTCACAGCATGCTTCGGTTTCCGAGAGCCATTTAAGGTTTTGTGCGACGGAACTTTTGTGCATCATCTAGTTTCCAATCAAATCACACCTGCGGACCAAGCTCTTTCCAATGTTCTTGGTGCTCCTGTCAAGCTCTTCACTACCAAGTACTGTACTTTTCACTATTGCCCTCTTTTAATTTCTGTATTTGATGTTAATAGCTTATGCCCCATTGATATTGTCATGTATGTAACTACTAGTTCATTCATTTGATAGGAATTGAATCTGTGAATTGCTGTTTACTGGGTTTATTTTTTGGTTTTGCTTATTTTTTTTGGGTTTTGTAGTTGTGTTCTTGGAGAGTTGAAAAGCCTTGGTGAATCCCATTTTGAAACTTTCAAGGCTGCTCATAAGTTAATGATTGCAAGGTCAGCCTTTTTCTCTTCGTAGATTGAGTTTAAGAATTTTGTAAGGTCGTTATTCTTGTTTTGTTGTAAAGACCATAAAACTATATATCTTTTCAGTTCATTTGGTTGTTATGGTGCGGAAAATTGCTTAATTCGGTTCAGGAAATAGCTTAATGAACTTCTGTACTTTAGATGAGGATTTTGCCATTATGATAATACCTGAATTATATTTTCAGAAGACATGCATTCACTCTTATATATAAATGTATTCTTATATCAGATGTGAGCATGAAAAGAGAAAAAGAGCTGATCTTTGTATCATGGAAGTTATTGGAGAAAATAATGCTGAGCATTTCTTTGTTGCTACTCAGGACATTGATCTGCGCAAGAAGTTTCATGAGGTTAGTTTGTTCCAGCTGTTGGATGCTAATGGTTGCTTTTACTTTTTGTTTTCTGTATGCCAATATTTGCACAATTATGGTGCAATGAAAAATGCCAGGGTTTTTCCAATAAGAAAACTGAAAAGAGATTTGCTTATAGGCCTTTTTCCTTGTGTGCTGTGGTTTTGCTGCTTTTTCCACTATAAACCTTTGGAGTTCGAATATGGATTTCTAGTTATGTTATATGCCATCATATAATTTTGTGCTTATTTCTTTGTGTTCCCTCTTTGATCTTGCACTTATTGTAGCAACCCTGGGTCGAAATTGTGCATAACTTGTGTTCTTTCAAAACTGCTGGTTAACTTTGGGAAATATGCACTTAATGATTATTCTGGTACTAATTTGAAATTTGCATTACTTTCTTGCAATTCAGTTTGATAGGAATTTATTTCACATCGGTTTTATGTAAGCAGCCCCATGAACATTCTTGTCTATAAACCCGCATTTAATTATATATTGTTTAATATGCCTGCAGGTACCAGGTGTGCCTCTAGTATTTGGACTAAGAAATGCTCTCTTTCTTGAACCACCATCTGCATTTCAGCGGCAATTTGTTAAAACTTCTGAAGAACAACGCTTGCATATGTCTGAGTTGGATTATACGATGTTAAGAAAGAAAAAAAGTAAGTTGGTGGGAACTGAGCAAGCAACCGATGCCTCTGATGCAGATGAGGATACAAGCGAGAAGCCATGCAGGCTGTAAATAAGGCACATAAACCAAGAAATGGAATGATTGTTAAAGATAAACCTCAGTTTAAGAGAAAGAGAGCTAAGGTTACAATATGAGGCTTATGAGCTTATATCATATTATTCATATTTAAATCTTGAATCTTGTTTGCTTGCTTCATGTTCTGATGATCATTAGTTATCCATTAGTTCCTTGTGATTTTAGTCTTTACATCCAAATATCTCTAGTTTTATTTAATAAGGTATGGTTGTTGTGGTATTAGATCTCAGTCACTACTAGAAGGGATCTTATGATGATTATGAATTTATGATGTTTATTAAGTTACAGGGGGGATAGGTATTAACTAAGTGTTGAAGCATATAAGTTTGGTTCTGTTATAAATATAATTGGCTGAGTGATTGAATTGCTATGTATGATATTGCTATATTGCCGTTCTTGAGTTGTGAGGTTTCCTTTTTCTGGTGGTGTTTAGATAGTGCTTTAGGTCATGGGGCTTACTCTTTTCTTATAATTTTGTAGGGTCCAAACCCATTATCACGCAAGAAGAAAAAGAGAGCTGGAGACAGAAGTGGAGATACTGAGAAGGTGAGTTTTGCTTACTGTGTGCCTTAGAATGATTTGCATTTTTCTTTTCTTTTCTTTTGGAGTCTCGTGTGCTGGGTTGCAGTGGTTTAATGCAATAGTTTAATGTCTAAGACTTGAAAAAGCTACTCTTAACATGCATTGACTAGAGAGCTGAAGGGTTTAAACCCCAGACCTGATGAGCATAAAAATAAGACCACTCAGTAGATAGAGGACAGTGGTTTCATTCATATGTTTGATGTTGAATCTACACAGATATAATGGAAGAACCCCAGAAATGTGCACACTTATGGGTCGCTATTTGATATAAGCCTACTTGATCCACACCTCCAGCACATGTTCAATGATTCGAAACTTTTAAAGAGATTCACAACTCAAAGTCTCAAAATGACCTAGTTGTCAAATTTCGGTTTCCACATTTTGTTGTTTGCTATGTGTATACTAGGAGTGGAATTTGTTATTGATCATCAGTTTAAGATCTCAAAACCTGTCAATACTACCCGAGAATGAGATTCTGGAAGTTTTGTATCTCCTCTGTACATGTGATTGAGTTGTGGAAGCTTGTATGCAGGAGAAGAAAGACGGTGACAGTACTGTTAGAAGCAGGACCAGGAAAAGAAAGAGGTCGCGTAAAGGCAAAAAGTCTGCGGATGCTGAGGCGGATAGTAAGTAGTCCTTGGTTTGTATAACATCTGATTAATGTTGGAATGATGGGGCATAGCAACATAAATTGTGATCATGCTAAAGTTGAGATTCTATCAATGAAATGTAGCTTTGGTCAATGTTGTTTTTCCTCCTTAGATATACATGTTATGTTTTGACACAAGAAATAACAGAAAATATTGAATTTTGTTTAATGCTTATTCTCAAATCTCAAATTATGAATTTTAAATTAAATCCAAGTCCTCAAATGTCTCTTCAATTCTTCAAGGTTGTGTTAGGGAACTCTTTTTTTCCGGTCTAAATTATGGGATTCTTGAGCGGGTCCGTAAACTCGCAGTTGACACACTTTTAAACCGTTTTATCACACTCAGATTAATTTTCATTTGATGATAAGTCACAACTAAACTTCATCCCTCTCCACAGGAGTGTATTGAGTAATTTGACTTAAAATGTTGTATTTCAAAGAGAAAATATAATATGCATAAGATTATAGAATTCGAGTTGTTGTTAATAGAAATCTCATGTTGCGAACATATTTTGAAAATGCTTAAATTTTAATCAAATCAAAATATTTATTTGATGAATTACAACGTGAAACTTGACACTTGAGCACCACATTATCCAAATTCTCGACTTTGAAACCCGACCTGAAGTCACATGCTCAAATCTCTCGACTGATAAACCACCATGTCTTGAAGATGTCAGCGACCTTCAAAGGTCGTCCGACGGCGCCCGAGGCCATCGCCCGCGGCAAACGCCGATGGTCGTGCCCGCAGCCAACAACGACGCTCAAAGTCATACGACGACGCCCAAGGCCACCACGTGCGCCCAACACAAATGGTCGTGCCCGCGGTCGACGGTGATGTCTAAAGGTAGTACGGCAATGCCCAGTGCTAATGGTAGCGCCAACAGGTGACGGTTGCGCGCCCAAAGACATTCAAACCAAGGATAAGACATATCAAGTCTTTTAAACATCAAAGAGAATGATTTAAATCCTCATGTACAAAGGCACCATCCCACGAAACTCGACCACAAACGACGAAGAACGACACTCGGGCAACGAGCATGTTGTCGCGACGAGATTGAGTGTATGTCCTCAATCTCATTACAACGAGCTCTGTCGTTGCGGCAGAAGCGTAATTTCAGATCCCACTTTTCTCTCTAGTTTATATCTCTCGAAGTACACTCTAAAGCTTTGTGTATTTTGGCCGAAAACTGATTCTCATTTCTAAGGTTGCGTCCCTGAAACACATAGGGTACCTCTTTCTTTGGTGTGCTCCATCACACAGGTTACAAGTTTGACGAATAGTAGTCGACGGTGAACTTTTGTCCTCGACATCGAACATTGACAGGGAACCTTGACATTGTAAACATATATTGAACAATGAACCTAAAACGTTGGACATATTGACTTAGTGAATTTGACACTTAGAAAATATTGCCCTAACACGCGGACATACGACAACAACATCCTAGTGTATTTGCTTTGACCCGAGTCAAATAGGCGCATCAGGTGGATTAATATTCTTTAACTATATTACAACACATGTCTATGTGGATGCATACAAAAATGTACAACATAATTTATCATAAATTTTTCCATTAAAAAAACACTCATTTTGAGATTAAAAAATAATAATACAAGAGAATAAAGAATCAAAGTTATGTTATTTGTGGCTTGACCGAAGTCGAGTCAATTATAACATGACACCTCATTAAAATTTGATCCATGCTCACCCCAATGAATTTGTTGGAGCGGAGCGACCCGCTGATCTCATCATTTTTATGTGTTGTCACCGTATTATTAGTGACTTGGAGTAAACCAAATTTTATTTGGCTTAGTATCAAAAATTGAAAGAATCGGCCCCGTGCGGCGCCCCAAATTCCTGCCTTCGGTGTTTTTATATATTCCCTAACTGGTTATTACACTCTTAGTGCTTGTTTGTTATCACTACTACCTCCTTAAAGGAGCTGCCACATGTGAATAACTTCAAAGAGGTCATTGCCAAGTAGGATATAGTGTGTTTGTCAAATTTATACTATTTGCTCCTT
>JAYMTF010002229.1:0-19084 GCA_036897485.1 Pelargonium nanum | reverse complement strand
AAATTATTTTATAGTTTAAAAATATTATTTTATATAGAAATTTGTAATTCCCACGTCGAAAAGAGAGAAGAAAAATCAATAAAAATGTTATTATAAATAAGCTATTATGCTAATTGATCAAATCAATTCCAAGCTGGTTAATTTTACAATTGGTTAAGTAAATATATCGTATGATGCTCTGTTCAAAACCGGGTGCCGGTTTAACCAATATTGGAAAAAAATATTTGAGTTATTTTTAACGTTTCATTGAACTTTTCTTTTGTGTATTGATTTAAAATTTATTATAATAAATAAAATTAAAATCCTCAAAATGAAGAGAAAGTATATTATTTAATTGATCATTGAACAAATTATAATAATTCATCAAAGACCCAGACATCGTCGGGAAAAAAACTAGTTTAGACCTATTTTTTGATACGTGCCAAAAAGAGTGAGCCAAAAACCCTGCCGCGTTCGTGATATGGACTGGATTTCCCTTGTATCTCCATTAAAATGGATTATATTTGGGAGATGGACTGGATTGTGAAGCATTGAACAAAAGAGTAAAAGGCCATTAATTGGTTTTGATTATAGGCATGGACTGGGTCTTTCTTTGTATTTGAGCATGCCCAAAACCTATGTTGAATTATTGGACTTGGACCAAGCCAGGTTCTCATAGGTTGGTACTATTATACTTCCACTTGAATGGGCCTCTTCATTTTTTGAATGGGCATTGTCCTCCTATGGGACACATTTGAGTTTGTCAAAATCGACCTTGCATTTTGCTCTATGTAGTCTAGCTATCTTATATATATAATTTTCTCATAAACTCAAATGGGCCACATATATTTTGGAGAAGGAATGTGATAATAATTGATCTTTAATTCATAGGTCTAAGGACAACTATCAATATTATCCAAAAATACAATTAATGCATAACTCTTTTTCTTATCGAAAATTAATGCATAACTAATATTAACACGAGACGCTTATTTTGAGACAAAAAATGTAAATAAAATGTGATACTTGTTTTGAGACAAAAAAGTAGTCCGATAGTGATATACTGTATGTGAATATGAATTTCTTAAAAGTCTAATTTCCATATTATATATACATAGCATATTTATATTATATGTTTTGACATTTCAGATTCAACGTACTACCTAACTTTGTATGAACATGCAAATGTTGAGTCCATTGAATCCATGCGCATGCAGATTCATCCACGCCCAAACTTTGTTCTAGTCCTAGTTGATGCCAATTATTTTTCTTCACATTATATACAAATGGACAAAGAACATTTTCAGTTTACCCAATATGTCTATATTGTTCAGATCATGTTGTGTACCCATATATGGAAACTTTCTTTGCTGCACAATCTAAATTTTTAAATTATCGACACGACATAAACGTGTTTACGAGCAAGTGATACACTTGTTACATATCGAAATGAGGAAGGATAGAGGAGAAGTCAGATCATACTAACTCTATTTTTGTTATCAGCGGCATATATACAGTCTTAGTTGCTAATGCCACTAACCCTCGTCATCAACATGTATGTTTGTTGTTGACCTTTATGCGTTAGATACTTAATTTTCATCACGTGGCATGCCAATACAAACGACGCAATATCGATTGATAGTTTTCATCTACCAGCGATATATATATGATTATGTCACAAATCCGTTGCTAATTATTAGCAACTGAATTGTATTTGTTGCTACTAGCATATTAATTCACGTTTCTGTCATATTTAAGACACATTCGAATTGGATCCAAACAAATGCTCCGCGATTACAAATTCAGCAAGACATATGATGTATCAACCAAACTCTCTAAATTTGGCTCACTCCCAACCATCAACTTCATGTTTAAGAATTTTTAAATATTAATTTATGTATTATTTTGAACCAATGAAATTGAAGATAAGTGGATTTGCTTTTATTTACTTCACAAATGCATTTCTGTTATATTATCAATCATTGGTGAGACGTGATAATGAACAGTTACTGACTGCCTAATTTCTATCCCCAAACATTCTGAGAAATGAAGTTGATGGCAGAAAATGATTGACAATAACATTTGCTAATTTTATTCTTGCAACCATTTATCACAATAATCTCCTTAAAATGTCACTTTGTCCACGTCACAACATAGTATTTGTTACTAAAAATTTAAGTATCCAAAGCAAAAACCCAATTCACATTTTACTGTTTAAATCGGATCAAACAAAGTATATATTTTATATGCAAAACTCAAAACTCGATATGAAATTTAGAACTCGTACCACTTTCGAACAAAATTCGGTTTAGAGCTTCCCAAACCACATGACCTATATATTTTGTGAAACCGGAATTGTAGTTTTAAAACTATCTTTTATCTCTCTCACCAACCAGAGTAATTATTAGAATATTTTTCCCTACTGCTATTCATCAAGAAGATTGGGAAAAATGTAGTAGGTTGAAATATGATAATTGAGTGACTAAACGGTAGCTTAAAAATGGCTCCAAACAAAACAACATAAATGTTGGAAGAAAATTCTAAATACACCATGAATATATAAAATTATTAGTGAGAGTGAAAATATAAATAAAAAATATTATAATCAAATTCGTGAGACAGCGTGGCAGGTGTTGCTTCGACTTGATTTGATGTTTCAAGTTCAAATTTCATAAAATACAATTGCGTTAAAATTTGATAAAGAAGATTTAGTCGCCGTTGTAGTATTTCTCTGCTCGAACATTGGATTGAAGGTTGAATATGTCTAGATCATTTTGACTAATATAGTAATTTTTTAGCTGATCAAAATCGTAGCTGATCATCAATTTGATTCAAGTTGAAAATTTGATTAATTTGGACCAATTTTGTTAGTTTCATTTCAATTTTGGTTTCCATACCTAGTAACAGAGATCAATCCATGCAATTATAAATTGAATAATTGCAAATTCAGTGTCTTCAATCAATCACATGAACTTCAAGCTAAATGCACACATGTAACACAAGTTCAATATATAAAAGTAAAATAATAATAATAAAAACTCCAATCCAAGACTTAAAATGACAAATGAAAATAATTGTGGGGCTTTCTTCATCATGAAGATGTAAAAGTATTCCAATCAAAAGTTTTGAAGGTACCCTTTCTGCTGCTGCTTCATCTTCTTCCATGAAGGTGGGACCAATATTCAAACCATACCTAGTAATTGAGAACAAAATTGATTCACCATTTCAAGTGAATGTGAATTCTTAAAAAAATGTAATATTGATGATGGAGACTGATCAAATTCATACTTCTATGAAGAAAAGTTTTAATCCACATGTTGTTAGTGTGTGTTATTTCATGTAAATTATTGTGACGTTTAATTTAATCTAATCTCTTTGTTAGTAAAAATTTGGTTTTTTTGACTTAATGGGCACAAAGTTTTTCACAAGTTGAAACAAATCATTTGCTCGCGTGAAAAGGAAAAAAAATAAAACCACACAAATTTATCGGAAGGAATCGCTTTTCACTTTCACGTTCTTAGAAGAAAAAATATGAAAGGTTTTGGACGCGAAAACACTTAGAAATATGAACACATAGTCAGGGCTGGGGGCAATTGTTATTACACTACTACTCTTGCATTCGTCTTTGATCAGGTTCATAGATTTGCATGTGCAATATACGTTACAGCACAAGGCCACAAATTGAGAGGAGCCAGATTTTTCTGTTAGGTGTATTAACAAAAAAAATGGAACTTCTTTTTATTTTAGAACGTAACACAAATTTCTTCCGTCGATTCAATTCTATATGATAAAAAATGCCAAATGTATTGAATTGTGATTTTTGAGGGTTGTCTCTGAGAAGCAAAGATTTTGAAGAAGAATCGAAACAGACCAAGTTAACGGATACGACGACAAACATGTCCTTCATATCCAGAGTTGCAAATTAAACTTTATAAAACCGTCGACGAAAAGTTTGATTCGGAGATGAAATCACGAAGACCTTAAAATGATTGAAACGACTCTACACACAATAACGGGAAAGAAATTAAAGTCTCTTTGTGCAGAAATTTGAATAATTGATGTTGGTGAATCAAATGATGCTTGTTATTCACATCATGTAACATTAATAAAAGAAACACCAACCACACCTACATTACTTCCAAAGAAATAATAAGGATAAAGTGCCCTAAGGTGAAAGAGCATTGATCCATATCAAAAGGGTAAATCTGAACAGCACAAACAGTGTATATAGGACACTAACCCTAATCATATAAATTACAATAAAACAAACAGTCGTTTCTTGGTATGGTAGGGACTCATTTGCCTGTCGTTTTTGGAAAAAACCCTAAGCTCATTAGCTGATATATACTCCAACCATTTTTCTTTATTCTTTTCACTTCAACATTGATTTCAGGTTTTGGAAACATCACAGATACAACTAGAAATCATAACATACACATTTTTATTTATTTATTATGTCTTACCTAGTTATTGTACATTCATTTTGTCTAACTCGTATTATTATACGACAAAAGCAGGAAATCAAACTACAGGTTGATACTTGTTTGACTGAAATGAAATAGGCTAATAGGCGATATAATATTGTCTTGCTAAGAGTGCATGTAGTATTTTGTGTGTTGAAATCGTTTAGAGAGTGTTTTTTCCGATTGTAATATATGATCTTATTTTGCATTTATTCGAGATAGCATTTGAAGTGAGAATAATATATAGTTGTTGCACAACTTTTATGCTTTTACCTTATTTTGAAGCTTTTCTATATCGACAATTGTTATTTGATGAACGTCATTTCTAACAATAGTTGCATTTTTAATATATTTTTATGGTTTTAATTATTACTCTTTTCTTTTCACGACGAGTCAACAGTTTGAGAGGTTAGACCACTTTATATAACGAGTTTTAAAATGAAAATGACCCGTCTGAACACTACATAGTATTGTGGCAAAAAAAATCAATTTTTATTCACTGAATTCTAGTTGAATCGAGTCAATCAACATTTCTAACACGATTGTGAAACTGATAGTTGTAAGTGGAAAAATTGCAGAATTTAGAAAATACACTTAATTATAAACATTTTCGGTTACTTTTATTTCGAGTTTAAATTAAAATGACAAAAAAAAAAAAGAATTTAAATTAGTAAATAAAATATATTTATACATTAAATTTCCACATATCTATTGAAAAGATTCAAGAGTACTACCATCAATTGTTAGGCACTAGTACTATCAAAATATTAGCTTTAGAAACTATAAAGCTATAGGAAAATGTGACTTATTTGGGTTTGTAGGACTCACTAGGAACCATCCTAAAATTTGCATCTTCCTTTCAATATTTTAGGTGGAATTTGGTTGCAAGATTCTAATTCTACTCACCTTTTTGACACTGCCATAGCCAGCAACTTCTAGCTCATCATCTTCAAACAAGAAAATGTCAAAACTATTCTACATTTAGATATTGATTATACATCAAAATTTGAAACTAGCACTACCTTTTTATGGCTATTTTCACATTCACATATATTTATATATAGTAACATATTTGAACATTTGACTGATTTATTTACAAGCTAAGTCTTCAAAGTATATGACAAAATTTGAAACTAGCACTGGTTGTTTTGCAATAATAACCTTAAGAAACTTGATGAAAAGGTCACCAAAAGGAGAATTAAAATATGAAAAAATGACAAAAAATAATCAATCCCTAAATAGATCTGAGCATGATTGGATCATTTGTTTTTGTTAAATTTTTCAGGACAGGACTGTCATGAAAACTATTTTTCTAATACTGAATTATAGTATAATGTTTCATGTTAACTGTCATGTATAAAAACACCACATTCAAAGCATCTTCCTAGCTAGTATAATATAATTAAACTACACTAATCTGCAGAATCAATAATAGACCTGCCAATTAAAAGAAATAGAATGAAGGCTTCATGAATCTTTTTGGAAATATGGGTTTTTAGTAACAACCCAATTTTTTAAAGCAAATATATCATCAAGTTCACACTTGATGTAAAATCTATATCCTAACATGAGTAATTTGATTTGTAGATCTCGAATGTTTAAAAGTACATCCAACCGTCATAAAATTAGTTGAAATATTGACTGTTACAGTTACACTAGTCATTGCCATCATAAAAAATCATCTGATTTAAAGTAGTACGAAACAAAATTCATCGACTCATAAAGAAAAAATAACTTTCAATAAGAGAAGATAGAACAAAACTTCCAATAACTAAAAACCCTACCATAATGGAAACAAACTATTGAGAACAACGTAAAATATCATAGCGAATGCATGCAATAGGGTCGTAAAAGATGAGTTAGTTGTGATGATGAATTCAACGGAAACATAAAATTAATCACGTCAGGTCTAATAAATTCATGTCTATTCAGTACGTTGTAGTACGAGAAAAAAAAAACTAAACAACTACGGATAAAATCATAAAAATATCTGATTAATAGTTCAAGAAAACAAACTAGAAAAGAGGTTAAAGTTTCCAAAGTCTTGTAGCAACAACCCAATTTTTTATTTTGTAAAAAAATATATTTTTTTAGGGTATCTTTCCATGCCTGAACTCCACTACATTACCCTTTAATTTATTCATTTTAAATTGAAATTACAGACAAAAAAGCCCTAATAAAAGCAAGATTTATAAAGGTTCATTGAGTCTAGTCAGAAACACACCATTGCCAACCTGGGATTCTTTTGAAGCTCTTGTTATTTTACTTATAAATTTGAAAAAACAAAACAAAATTAAAACCACAAGTATTGGCCAAGAACAGAAGCTTCTGCTTCTGGTTAATCCATGAAATTTACATATAATCCAAGAAAAATGTCCTAATCATTCAAATTTAGACTGTGAATCAAGAAAGCTAAAGACAGAGCCACCCACAAACAAACACAGCTGGTTACAACACAATTAACAAATAATCAAATCCACAAGATTACACAAATATTAGCTGACATGACCCTTCTTCAAATTATATTCAACCTCCATAAAGTTCTTGTCCAATTCCTCTAATATTTTCTGTATAATATAAGGTGAAATGTCCAACCAGATTGAAAAAGAAACAAGACATAAAGCTAATCTTTTTCTTGTACTAATTAATTATAGCTACAAAGACTTTGCACCAAAAAAAGACAGAACTTGATTGTTCTAAACATTTTACAGCATAGACTTTCTCAGAAAATTAAAAAAAAGAAGAAGAAGATTCTCTTCAATATTAGACCTAAAGATCATTGCTTAGTAGTGGTTGTTGCAGAAGCAAATCCATGTGCTTGTATATACAAAACTCAGCACAGCCTGTCTTGAATTGATCATTTTAGAGCTCAATTTTCATTTGGGATTGTTCTTGGCTTGATCCTACAATGTTTTATCAGACAAAAACATGTTAAAAAATGTTACATTCCTCAAAACTGTCAAATATTGTATCTGATATTAATTAATTTTGTTCTTACCATGAACATTCTGGCTAAAACCCATCTGCACAATGGATTGCAGGTCGTCTTCGCAGAATGTCATGTACTGAAACATTCGTTAACACGTAAACGATAAGTTACACAGACATAACACGACTCGCATTGTGTAAAAAGAGCAAGAATTCGGATTTTTTTTTACCTGAGAAGCAGTTTGGCCAAAACCATCATCAAGTTGAGGTAGTTGCAGGCTAAGGTTTCTACATAATGCTGATCCTATTGGGTCCACTGCTTCGTTTTGGTGCCCGAAAAAGCCCGAAGCCGAGGAATCTAATGGGAATATAGGCCGCGGCGCGGAGCTGTTGTTTGATCCAAATATCTGTACACAACAACAACAGCAAAATAATCAGACAGATTGATCCTAGGAATGTAAAAAAGCTGAGGTCTTTTTGTGTCTAAGCTTACATCTTTTGAGGTTAGAGAGTCCATGGTGTTCACAGAAGCCAACTTCATGGAAAGGAACTGAACAAGAACACAAGACAACATCAGTCAGGAAACTAAGAAACTAAAGTTACAATCTTTGAAGCAATTAATGATTGATTCATTACCTCAACTTGTTGTTGCAATGACTGGACATAGTTGATGATCTCATCAAGCATAAGTGCCTTTCCTGTGACCTGAAGTCCAAAACAAAATCAGTAACAACAACAACACAGACACAAAACACAGAAAACACAGACAGAGACACAGACACAAACCTTATTGCAACCTGGTACAAGATCTTGGAGAAGCTTCATTCTCTCACTGATCTTCTCTCTCCTGACCTGTCCAAATCACACAAATGAATACACATAACCTCTTGAAATTGTGCAATTAATGATGTTTTTTTTCCTTAAAACACTTACTCTCTCAGCAAGGCTGTGGCTGTCAGTGGCTTGGCCTCTTCTTGCTCTGACATGAATGTAATCTTTTGGAGGCTCCTCTGCTTTTAAAGAACCATTTTCTTTACCATTTGGCTTGCTTCTCTTGGCGTCCGAATTATCATCAGATTCAATACCCTGAAAATTAAGCTTGGAGCACATTAAAATGGGTGTAATTTTACAAGAGCAATGAAATGAAAAGATACGATTTTTATTGTTTTAAACCTTGGGAGATACGGTGGTTGATGAATCCTTTCCTTTTCCCTTGGAAGCTGATTTTCGTTTTCTGGAACTGGGTTCGATTCCATTTTTGTTTTTCTCAATTGGGTTTTGCTCAGAAACTGTTGATTCCTCCATTTGAGAAGAGACCAGAGCTTTGAGAGATGGGCTGCTGGAGACCCTTGGGAGCTTCCCATTTGGCGTTAATGGAGGTGTGGATCTGTATTGTGATGACAAATTCAATTGGGTTCTTCCGTTGAAGCTCCGGCTTCCGAAGCAAGAAAACCTGGCGGCTCGCTCCGCGAATCCCGGGTCGGCGGAGAATTCCGCCACCGTGGAAGTGGCGCCGCCGCCGCCCATTAGTCGCCGGGAATGGGGAGAGATCTCGGCTGAGCTGCCAATGTTGCCCAATTTTCCGATCAGCTCCCGGACGGCGAAGCTATCGTTGGAGGCGGCCGGGGAGGAGACCATGGAGCTGAGAGCGGAGTCCCAATTGGGGTTGAGGAGGCCGTCCGGGGAGTGCTCGTTGATTTCCATGGCGGAAGTTAAGAACAAGTGATTGTCCATGATGATGGTGGTGGTGAGTGATTTTGGTGTGAATTGTGGGGTCAATATGATTGCATTTTGAATTGGAAGATGTGTGTTTTCACTGTTTTGTGCTGTTTTGTGTTGTGTTAGGTGGAAAACAAACCAAAACAAAAGGAGAAAACAGAGACAGAACAGAGGAGGGAAGCAGGGGAAGGGGAGGGTGCATCATGGGTTGAGAGGAGTTAAATAGAAGTATAGAACATAATCGAGATGACAAATCGAATTTCAGGTCGGATTTGAACATGTAAAATTTAGTGCGAGCCCAACTCAAGAGTACTCTAGATTTGATCGGAATTCAGTTTTTAGACATCAAATGAGTTGAATCGTGGAGATTTGCCCAACCCGACTCGATCCGAAAGTTGGTCGGGTCGGTTGCCCGCGGGTACCAAAAGTGACAAATCAGGATTCGGGTAAGGTTTGGATAGGTGAAACCAAACTCGAAGCTGATTCAAGAGTGATTCGGATTTGATCGAGTTTCAGATCATATTTCAATTTTCAGATCATATTTCAATATATATAAAAGTTTTGTTTGACCTATATAAAATAAAATTTAAAAAATGGTACCTATGAATTTATTTTCTTACTTTACCCCCGGAAAAAACGGAGAGAGGGTGAGGGGTGTTGTGTTGTGCCGGGCCTTGGACGTAAAAGCACTCAAATCATTATTAAAAAATAAAATAAAAAACCCAAAGAGATATTACTAATTTACAAGTTCTTAGATGGGGTTTGTTAAAAATAGCAGAGTAGCAGTTTAATTTCAGAATCCTTCCAAAAAGAAAGAAAGTGATGAGATTTGATGGATTGTGTTGTATAGTTAAGTCCTCTTCCAATGGATTCTCTTCTGGTTGAGTCTCCTTCCAAGATATATATATATATATATGAGAAAAAAGACTCTCAGCCAATAAATCATGGCCAATTAGGTGATGTCACGTCAGCTATTTACACCCATACCCGTCCCAATGAATTTTTGGACGCGGAGCGCCCCGCCCGGATCCTATTTCTTTGTCTCATGGCTGAGACTCTCAGCCAATTAATATTGGCTGAAATTCCTGATACTCTCTCTCTATATATATATATATTTTGAGGAGTTCAAACCAATATTTTTTTACTTACCTAAGTGATTAATGAGGTGATGTTATCTCATTAAAAATTTTGAATTCGGTCGGGTTGTTCTGCTCCCACCAATTCACTTGGGTGGTTATAAGTGAAATTTAATGAGATGTTATCATTTCATTGGTTTGGTTTAAGCTAAATTAAAAATTATTAGGTTTAGATTCTTTATTCTATATATATATATATATGTGTGTGTATTTGTGTTTGCGTTCAACATTTTGTTTTGTAAAGAAGATTTGAAAATGAACGACTTGATGACCTTCGATATTTCATTTATTTGAATTTATGATGTGTGATTATAACTCTCTTCAACAATTGAAACAAATTATTAATGATGAAGTACGTGAAAAAACAAAGAGATATTCAATTTAGTTCTTAATTATAATTTCCACGTAAACAGGATATGTTGGGAAGAATAAAAATATTGATTGTAAAATTCAATTTTAATCTTTATTGCCGTAACAATTTTTAATTTTTTTAATCTAGTAGTACGTTGATGCTCTCACGGATCTTTCTTAATTTGCAATTCTTTAAGGCAAGTAGAGTTTCTTAACCTCACTCGACGCTCGCGAGTGGTCCACTCGGTAAGATAAGACCCAAGCACTCGAGTGGACCACATATTGGACCCTGTTTTATCAACGGTCAATCATGAGCCGCCACATCAACAATTTGGTTGTAAGTATAAAATACTCTCTCCTAACTAAAGGAATTGGATCCCAACGATTGATATTTGAGGGCTTTAATTTCTTTCTAGTTTATCTCTATAGAACTCTTTCTAGAATGCTCCCTAACATGTGTTGTTCGAATTTTTCTGGCATACACACGGATCTTCACTTAACGGTGCGCTACGTACCCTTGAGCATGCTCCAAGAATCTAGAAATGACCCAAACTTCTAGCTCCATCTTTCGAGATTACTGACTTATAATATTTCTAAAACAACTTTTACATACGAGGAAAAAAAGACAAATTTTAGAGTATACTTTTAACTCGTTGCAATGAAACAAGAATGATATATAAAATAATTTTGATAAGCTCTGATATGTTCTTGTACAACACATATATAATTAATATGAATGCATGAAAAGAGGACCATCATTCAAATAAAGATTAGAGAAAGTCTTGATTAACAAGCTAGCCTTGGACTGATCCTGTTATACAGTAATTCTATTTGAATACTATGGATTTGCTGATTGCAATGAATATTGTGCGAACATTGCTTAAGAATATAGGTTATTTTATTAACATGCATTAATGTATTACAATATAATAGCAAGTGATCTTTTAAATTTCTCGAAAAGAGAGAGCTAGGGTTAGGGTTAGGGTTAGGGTTAGGGTTTCTTCAACTTATGAATAAAAACTGGAAAAGAAGGCCTCGGGGACATATTTCGATGCAGTCAGATACTACTATTTCCTCCCCTTTTTAACTAACTCCTAATTATAATCTCATTCCAATCATTACAGTCAACTCTATTGTTTCTTCTCTTAACACTCCAAACTAATAGTATGTATTTTTATATATAAAAATAAAAATGTTTCATATTTATATGATCTCAAAATATACGTATTTTATTTGGTTCATACTAATATTCCTATTCCATATTAAATTTCATAAAATATGATATAATTATGATCTTACTGAATGAATCATTATATTTATTTGATATTTTTTAGGAGTGACGATTTGGATTACGATACAAACATGACACGATTTAATTAAATAAATTAGAGTTTAATGTAATCGGGTTCTTGTCTAGTTCGTGTTGACTAACTCAAACTATTTAATATATAATCAGATCATGTTTGTATCGAACTCATTTAACCCGTGTAATTAAATGAGTCGTGTGACCCGTTTATTGACTCATACTCGTTGGTCGGTAATTTTATGTTTTTTTAGTAGTGTTTCGTGTCTTTCATGTAAAAATGTAATTTATAAATTTTTGAACAGTCTTTTTTTTTACTCAAATTTATTTTCGAGATTATATACTATAACTTAAAAAATAGTGGGCAGCCTGCAGTTTCAACCTGCATTTTGCGGGCTTATGAGGCCCGGTCTGTTTAGGCCCGCAACCCACACAGACTTGACCCATATTCGGCCTATGACCCACCTATTATACCATGATCATGAGAATACAAAAGTCATAACTTTTTCTCAAAATATATTTAAGGACATATCATATTTAGACAAGCAGTTGGAGTACATAATTGGGTTGGATATTAAACCCATATCAAATTGATAACTCTCAGGTGCAGAAATTTACAAAATTGATATAACTCTCTTTAACACTAATTTTAGCAATTGAAAAAAGTAAATAAATAAACAAGTCTAGCATAGATTGATAGATTGATCATGATGTAGTTCGCTAAGCCATGATGAATAAGTTTTCGAAGAACAAATATTAAACAATTAAACGTATGTTAATTAAAGCTTGTGCATGGATGAATATATGTGGAAAATGGTTCGACCAGGCAATAAAAAGAAAAATAATTGAATTAAACTATAAATATTACTGTAATAATTGTGTAATTATTTATTCCTCCATAATTATGTTGGGCATAAATACAAGCAGTTCTCTCTTGGTTGGTCTGTGGCTTGTCTTGTACTTTACACTACACAAACACAAAGTAAACCAATAACATGCATGATCCTCTTCTATTTTTATTAATCTAATTAATAAATTAAGAGAACCATTAATCTTATAAAAGAGAAAACATAAATTAACAAATTTAATTAATTTAATTATGAAACTATTTAATGATTAAGTTATATAAGGTAATGATAGTGGAGTTGTTTTCTTGGTTTTGTTTTGTTTTTAATTAATATTCTTTTTGTGGGTTGCTTTGCATTATTTGTTTATTTGATGGTTAAGATTAATTATATGAAATGGTCGGTTTGTTGTCCAAAACCAGAGAGAGATTGTAAAACCAGCGGCGTTAAGTTAAGCATCAAAATCAAAACCACTCCCCACGAAAGAAAAAAGAACAAACGAGTGTTTTATTGATTTTTCATTACAGACCATATTCAGATCTCTACTTACATTAAAATGTATACAATTATAAAGTCAACGTATTATAGTGCAACATCAAAATCCAAGATCAATCAACAATTGGAGCATGCAACAATGCATAATAAGGACATCTTCAATGGTTCAATAGTTTGGTAACACTTCTACTTCATCGTTATAGAAGAAATTTTTTATTTTTTGTGATTTGACACGTTTCATATGATTGTATAAGCAATTACACAGATTCACAAGTGTTATTAAAACAAGATCTTACACTCTAAGATTTTGTTCGATGACACTTTTGGACTTGCAAAAGTTGCTGCAAATCCACTAAAAACATATTGGGGCGCTGCTTGGTTGGGGCGATGCTTGGTCGTAGCTCAAGTCGTTTGTTCTTTATTGAGCCTAGCATTGATTGCTTTCATTTGATCATACTTTTTTTTTTACACATTTTAAATGGTTGTATATGCAATTATACTGACTCACAACTAGTGTCGCCAAAACAAGGCCTTGCACTCTAAAATGTCCCGATATTAGCATCTCAAGATAAGGCGTAGAGCTCAGTTGACATACCGCCAACTATACCTCATTCATTTTCCTTTTCCAATTCTCATCCCTTGTGTACCTCGGAATAACTATTGGGCCACAAATTTATTCAGATACCGTTTGGATAAGTATTTTCGATTTGAGAACGGGGGAATGAAGAATAAGAAAGAGAACGAGATTTTCATTAATGGTGTTTGAATTAGAACACACTCATTCCCATTCCGATTATCATTCCTATCAAAATTTTAAGGGTTATTACACAAATTTTTCCCGTAGTTTTGCCCACAAACAGATGACTACCCAGTTTGAAAATTCACAACACATGACTCCCATAAGATATTTGTCCACGACAATTAACTATCTTAAACTTTAAAATTCAAATTTTGTTTTCTAAAAAGACTATTATACCTTTACTTTAATCTTAAATTTTCAAATAATAATATTTATTTGAATATGTGAAGAAAAATCTATAAATTTTCACATGGTATAATCTTTTTGTTCTCTCTTATAAATCACAAAACATACGTACGAATCACGTGCTGAATACTATAGCATGTGAAAGACTATTATTTGAAAATTTAACTTTAAAACAAGGGTAATAGTCTTTTAATTTACGCATTTATTAATTTAATGTTTGAAACAATGCTTGCTTGTTCGCTTTTAACACGTTTTATTATTTTCGTGATTGGCCTTAAATGTACGCATTTATTAAATTAATGTTTGAAAGATGATGAATGTTTACGAACAAAATTGATTTTTTAAAAAAATAATTTGAACTCAAAGAAATCAAACTCATAATTTTTAGAAATTAACGTAACTAAGAAAAACGTGAACATGAGTTCATTTTTTCAAAATAAGCATATTCGTAAACTAATTGGAATATTTTTACATGATTCAAGAGATTTTTTTTATTAAATTCGAAAATAAATGAAAGAGTTTATTCATTTTGTTTGAGTATTTTTATAAAGATTTTAGTTTGGTTTGAGAAAAGTATTAAAAATGTTCAATTACGAAATTCATAAGATTATGTTTTGAATTCGATAGTTTCATCTCATATTTAAATATATAATATTACTCCAAAATATTGAATGGTGCTTGTTTGTACCTCCCAACTGGCATTTTTCACATACAACAGCTTCCGGTCCAAATAAGGGTCCTCCAAGTCCAACCACTTGGCATTTGGCAACAAGACAAAGACTTTGCATTAATCATCTGTTGGAAAAAAAGTTTAAAATGGTCTCTAAACTATTCAGTTCGTGCTATTTTGGTCATTAAACTATCGAACGTGCCATTTCAGTTCAAAAGATAGGCAAAAGAGTCGTTATAGTCCAAACGTTTCAAAAAACCGAGCCCCGTCAGGACATTCCGTCAAAATCACTAATAGAACCGTTAAATTTTCATTAAAAAAATTTTTAAAAAAAATTCCACGTCATCAAGACTTAACGGATTCCGTCAGTATTTTGACAGAATGTTCTGACGTGGCTCGGTTTTTTGAAACGTTTGGACTATAACGGCTCTTTCGCCTATCTTTTGAACTGAAATGACACATTTGATAGTTCAGGAACAAAAATTGCACGAAATGGATAGTTCATGAACCATTTTGTACTTCTTACCTTTTCTGTAAAATTCAAAAGTGCTTGTTTGGGTCATACTTGCTTCTTGAGGCAATGTTTATAAGTATTTAAGCCGAACATTGTTTGGATGTTGGAGTTTCCACAAACTTTCTAACATTTTTACTCCACGAGAGGTTTGGCAAGAGGTTTTTTTTTTTTTGTTTTTGCCCGGCTTTCAGTTAGATTAATGACTTAAATATCCCTAAGTCCAATTAGTTCTCCTACAGAATTCCTATACAAAAAACAAAGAGGTTGATATTCCGTCCACGTGGAAAAGATACACAATGCGGTAGGCACAAATGTAAAACGAGTTGATCTCAAAGTAAGATATACATGTTTTCATTCTATGTAGTAGATTGTTCTATTTTCCCGCCGACCTTCAATTGGTAGATACAAATGTGATATTAATTGACCTCATTCATATTATCCCAACTCTTGTATACTCTACAAGATCGATCGTTAAGATGATTAGATAGACCAACTACATATAAAATATAAACTTCTTTATATTATATTTTTTATATTTATATTGGAGGATAAATTAGCAAATTCATAATTATACTCTTTTTTAAAACAATTTAACTTTTCAGAATCCCTTTTGAATCTCTTTCCATACGTTGGTTTACCAAAAAATCTATTTTCGGTAGACATTTTACCTCATTCTAATTACTCTATAAATATTTCGCCTAGGTAGACTTTTGAAGTAGACAAACCAAACAGGTCCTTAATAGATCAGATGAAGTCAATTAAAACACATCTGTACAAACAGTGACCTTGTACTTACTATTAATAGCTGTACAATCCAATTAATCATCAAAAAAACTAACAGACCTCACAAAAGAATACAGTAATGGAGCATACAATCAATGTTTCCCTTCCATTCCTGTAACAATCTACTTTCAGTTCAACTTGTAAGCCCAACCATGTTTCTTAAGAAATGCTTCAACTGCTTCCTTTATGGCCAAGTTAGGCACCAGGTGTCTTTCTACAAGTGGTTCTCGCGTAAATGGATCGACATTACCCCCCTAAATCGTCACAACCTCCAACATTAGTTCACATATCTTCAAATTTACACATAAACATTCAAACTTCAAAACCATCACCTTCTGAATGTAATCAAGGATCGCTGACCTCTCATATGTAATTCCACTACGTGTAATGACAGGATCACGGAAGATCTCAAGCGTGATTTTGCAGCACAAATAGTCCGGCACCTGACAATCATAACCAATATCTCCGCAATAACATGCCACTGATTCAATCAATAAGAGATGAATAAAACAAACTAATTACCTCACTTGGAGTGACGTCTTCTTCAGCTTTCTTGAATACTCGTTCAAGAGCTTCTAGCTGTTGCAAATTTGCTCCGGCTGCATCTTCCATTTGGGACTCATCAAGGAAATATTTTTCTTTAAGAGCCAACACACAAGCTTCTCTAAAACAAACAGAATTGTTGAGATTTCTGAATCAGCTGAAAGCAAGAATATTGTACAAACATCTGGTACTAATATTTCATAGGCATAGGAACATTCTAACAGGAAGACCTAAACTCACTGGGAGCACATACTTCAAGTTCTGCAGCTCCCACGATCGCCGTGCAGATGTTTGCTCCCATACCGAGTATTTTGCTTTTGCAAGCTGCTGCCAGATCTCCTCTACTATGTAACTCTTAGGGTCTTCACCTCTACCAAGATCTAATGCCTACACAAACAAGTCTTGTCAGATTTCCGAATAAATGGCACTTGCAGTCAATACCACACTCATCAAATTCTAGAGTAGTAAAACATCAACGCCAAGCTTAGAAACTCATTTTAGTATAGGAACAAGGAACCATAGACAGTATACACAACCCCATGCAGGGAAGTCCACGGTGCACTATATTTTTCTAGTTTAACTTCTATTTCTATGATCCTCGTGTCTGCAACCAGTGTACCTCAAGTCTAAACTGAACTACATGATACAATCACAACTTCTCATATTTGCTAGATCACTCATAATAATGTACAATTCCCTCCATCCCATGAATGTCCCATTTCACATTCTTTTTTTTTTTTTATGTTTGTTATAAAAGCTAATAATGGTTTTACTAGTGATTCAGTGAATGATGTGCCCTCATGTGTCTTGGTAGTAAGTTGTAACAACTCAGGTGGTTTTAACTATCTTTATTAAAAATATTATTGGTAATTCATTCGTGATTCACTGACAAAAATGGCAAGAGGATACACATTTTGGGACGAAAGTAGTATCCTTGCTAAAGCTAGCATTTGAGACTATCAATACTGCAGACAGTAGAACTTTTCTGGTAATTCATCTTTATATTTTCCAAACAACTTAGTTATTACAATGATGGAAATGTAGATTTGAGCTACAGCAACATTATAGAAAGAACCCTTACATCATATAATTGGTTTACACTTCCTGCTAAAGGTAGCATCTATGGCAATCAGTACAGCCAAGTGTAGTACTGGTCTGAAAATTCGTTTCGATATTTACCAAACAATTCAATAATTATAAGGTTGTTAGTTTCGTACGAAAGTATCACGATACAATATACAGTCGGTATGTATCAGTTGCTTGAACCGCTGGAAGGGTTGAATCGGTCATTCAACCATATGTATTGTATCAAATCGATACAAATCGCAAAGTTCACAACGGTTCATCTGGTTCAAAACTTTTGGTCTATCTAATGATTGGGTCTCAAATCCCAATCTAGCATAGCATGCCTATGAATAAAAATTAGGTCTTTGAGTAAGTGATGACGATGATATGCCACATTTCTGAAAAAACAAATTTAACGTGTTGTGGATAGTTTTCAAAAGTGAACTTTCAATTAATTGTCTGTGCACATTGCAGGACACACTGTATTATTATACTAAAAATTATACATAAGTCAATTTTCTTAAAATACTACGAACCATACGATTCACAATTAAAAAATAGGTCTAACGAATGCTATGAACCTCAATTCGACTTCCAAGTGACAGCAACTAGAATCGGACTACAGCAACATTATGAAAAGCACTCTAACACTGCAACTAGTCTGTAATTCCTGCTAAAGCTAATAGCATCTACGACAATCAGCACTGCCAAGAGTTGCATTGGTCTGAGATCTATTCTCATATTTCTCAAACAGTTCAATGATTACAATGATGGCAATGTAGAACATGCTACAGAATAACAGAATTATTATGCAAAGCACCCCCAACACAATTCAATATACTTTACATATCAGAACTTTTCAATACATTCTTGATCATATGGATAAGTAGCAGATTATAGCCTCACAGAGCTGCATGGGAATATCCTACAAACAAAGCATCCCTGATTGCCATTCATTATTGTTCATTTGCACATCTTTTTCAGAAAAAGGTAAAATGAATGAGCTTGTCAGTTGTCACCTAGGTTAAAAACTAGTATATTCTAACTGGCGTCTTGTTAAGGGTGATTTTTGGGTGGACAACAATTAAACAAAACCTGATAGTGGTAAATAGCATCAGACAGAGCTGAATGTTTCCAAAAAGGTTGAACCTTGTCCTTGCTGCGGAATAATTCGATAGCTATAAGCAACTCCTTGCATAATGTCATTTGACCATAAAAAAAATAGACTTCTGTACTATAGGGCCTTATTTAAGGGGACAAGTGTAAAATATTGAAAAAAACATAACAATTTCATTGATTCTTATT
>JAYMTF010002228.1:0-19095 GCA_036897485.1 Pelargonium nanum | reverse complement strand
TGACTTAGCCTAAGCCAAAAATAACATGGCTTAGATTCCTTTTCCTCTCTCTCTCTCTATATATATATATATGTTCTCCCTTTTTCGGTTCGGTTTGCTTGACACATCTTTCATTGATGGCGCTTATCTTCTATGAATATTATGTTTGAAAAACATTTTTGTATTTTATGTTGCAACTTTAGTTAGTACAAATCACTCCTTAGGGAGCGATTCGCATTCCAGAACGTTTGTTCCAGATTGTGGAACGCTGACAATCCAAAACGGTATGTTTGGCGATCCGGAAAAGATGAAATTAATCGACTTATTTCAGAGAGCCCATTATCGTACGCTACCTTAAACGTTCCCTCTTCTCCGGCGACTATGAGTGAGATAAATAATCGATGTTTATTGGCGATTGCATGAGAGAAGAAAAGAAAGTACATAGAAGAGGGGTTATTGCTGTTCAGGGAATATGAAGAAGCTGCTGATCAAGGAAGGCGAAGAAGCTCTTGTACACGATGAAGAAGAAGAGGCGGTGCTTATTAGAAAAATGCTGCTCTGTTTTCAATGTTCTTCTTTCTTGTGTTTTCAGTTTTCTTCCATAATCTCCAATCCCCTCTATTTTGATTGTCTTAAACAGACTAGATCACTGCTTGGTGACGTGGTGAAAGCGACAGACTCAAACTATGCAGGATCAATTTCTGTTGCACTTGGCTGCATTCATCGCAGGTGGAGCAATGAACTTCTTCCCGTCTTTTTTTATTTTATTTTATTTTTTATCAGCAATTAGTACTTCATTGAGGAGCTTAAGAATTCTTACGAAAGGAATTATATATAGCAGGGTTTTGTACTAATGACTAGTTTTGTCTGTTTTTTTTTCTTCTTCTTTCGAAAGTTGGTTCCCAACTGTTATTTTATTAAGAGGTTCAGGCATTTCACTCTTAATAGATCATTTAGATTCTCAGTGCATTTGTATTCGAATGATTATGTCTTAGTCACTTTGAATATACTTTTCCATATTTATAAAATATATTAACAATTGAGTAAACATAAGTAAGAAAAACGAAGGGACTTGTGTGTCTCACATCTGTGGCTTGTCACTTATTCTATTCTATTTTGAAATGCTGACTATAATGAGATGAAATACCTTTTTATACTAATACTGAATATTCTTGACACTTCCCCTCAAAATGATTCATATATATCAGTCATGCCTAGCATGTTGCATATTTCATTTACCTGATTAGCCACGCGACATACAATCAGTCAGTTTCTCTTTTGATCAAATGTAACTAATTCTGTTCTCCTAAAGCTTCACTCTCCCAAAATGACTGTCTAGTTCTATATGCTTAGTTTGTTTGTTTAGATAGGATTGGATGCAATGTGAAAGCAGCTTGGTTGCTTCACATTGCCTTGTAGTCTACGGGTTGTAGGAGATGATATTCCAGTAATTTATATCAGTTTTGGTGTTAAAAATTGTAATATATATATATATATATATAACAGTTGTGGTGTTAAAAATTCTAAAACAAATATATATATATATATATATATAGCATTATAGCGCCTAATGCTAGTGTGCAAATATCTTGTGCTCATAGTGGGTATGAAGTCATTGTTTGTGCTGCCTTTATGTTGTTGGTTTTGTTAATTGCAAAGGTTGTATGAAAACTTTTTTGTCATTGGTATGTTGTTTTTATAATGTTTAATATGAATGCTTTATCTGCAGTTGCAGTTGCAGCTCAGTTCGTTTGAGCAAGCTACTTGCAACAAGATCCATATAATGTTGTTATTAATGATAGCAATTTCTTGATCCATAATAGATTGTCAAAATCAAGGGCGTTACGGTTGTATTGTTTTCAAAATACTTGCTCTAAAACTTCTAATAGTTTACCAACTTTCTCTCTCATAGAACTGTAAATTTATATGGTTTCATCTTATTTGCTTACCTGCAGTGCAGGAGGAATGGCACTGTCAACTTTAGTGCCTGCCACTGTGAGCTCACTAACATCACTAGCTAAAAGCTCTATAGCTGGTTTACAAGTTTGGTCTTTGCATGGACTACTTTTGACCATTGAAGCTGCTGGATTGTCCTTTGTATCCCATGTCCAGGTAATCCAATTCATGGCCATTGCAGTCCCTTTTGAAAATGATTTTACTAGTATTATCTGATTTTCTTAAATACCTAATTTTCCATGTAATTCTGTTATGCTAAATCAAATTTGTAACAACTTACGTGAATGCCTAACATGTATTTGATCGTCAGGATTGAATCTTTGTTTTATTTTGTCATGTTCCTGTAGTTTGGTCACATACGGACGGCTTAGAACATGTGCCATCTTTTCTAGAAAAGATGATTTACGTACTGATTAGCTTGGACAAGAATGCTCACTTAATGTAATAGTTCATTCAAATGCACGCCTAGACTTAAAAATGTTAAAAATTCTGTTACAAGTTAAGATAGAGAACTATAAAAAGTCATAAGAGGAGATCCCCATAGTACACAGGAAAGACACAATAAAATTTTGAGATATTAATAATAATATCATTGTTTATGAGGGGTCATGTAAAAGTATCGAGAGAAGGCAAAGACTTACACTTGGTGTTTATTGACCTAAAAAAGGCGTATGATAAAGTTCCTATAATTTTTTTGTGGTGGGTACTAGAGAAAATATGGATGCATATCAATATATAAATTCAATTAGAGATATGTACGAAGGAGCATGAACTAGTTGAGTCACGAGAGATTCTTCTATTACAATAGGATTGCATCAAGGATCGACTCTAAACCCTGTTCATTTTGCTTTGGTCATTGATAAGCTTACAAGACATCTGCAAGGTGAGGTCCCTTCTTGTATGTTTGCTAATTGGTGAAGTCCCACATTGAAAAAACATATAAAGTGATTTATGTTACGTATGATGGTGGGAGCCAAACCCTACTAAGTCCACCTTTTAGTAGTGGAGGCCCAACCCTTGTGAGTAGTCCAAATCAAATTAATTGCAATTTAACATGGTATTAGAGCAGTTTTTGATCCGGGTGTTGGCCTATCTGTGTAGCCTCCCCATGTGGTCTCAGGTTTACTTGTAGAAGGACATGCCTATAATGACTCACGTTTAGAAGATAAATGCCTACATGTGAGGGAGATTGTTGATTTAAATGACCCCTGATTGTGCACATGTTGAGCCTACAATAAAATGAAAAATGTGAGTCTCACACGTGAGAGAGAGTGTTGAAAGTGGTGATAAAGAAGTCCCACATTGAAAAAATTATAGATTGACTAAGCTACATATAATGGTGAAAGTCAATCCCTGCTAATGAGGTTAATCTTTTTGTGGAGGGAGCCCAAGACCTATTGTGTCACCCAAATCAAATAAATTGAAATTTAACACAAATGATAGTCTTAATTGTCCCAAATCAAATTAATTGAAATTTAACTCAAAAGATATTGTCTTAATTGATGAGAGTAGGATAGATATTAATGCAAAATTGGATAGATGAAGATAAACCTTTAGAATAAAAAGGTTTAGTATAAGTAGAACTAAAATGGGATATGTGGAGTATATTATCAGCTAAAATAGGGGTGAATGGAGGTTCAATTATGTAGGTAATCATTTTAGATACCTTGAATCTACAATTCAGAAAGACAGAGAGTTTGAAAACTAGGTTCGAAATAAGATTAGTGCTGGGTATTTGAAGTGAAGGAGGGATTCAAGAGTTCTTTATGACAAAAGAATATTCTTAAAGTTGAAAGAAAAGCTCTATATGGTAGCTATATGGCTAACTATGGCACTGAGTGATGGTCTCCAAAAGGCTGCTAAACCATAAAAGTTAAATGAGAGTAGCAGAGATGAGAATGGTTTCACTTGGCTTAACAAAGAAGACCTAAGTTAACATGGGAAGAAGTGTTGAACCTAAGTTTACATGGAAAGAATTAGAGGAAAGACATGATTGCACTTGATTTGACAAAGGAGTTGACATTAAAATAGGATAGAGTGGAGGAGGAGAATACGAGATAAAGATCCCAAAGAGTTTTTCTAGAAGGGTAGATTTAACCGACCCTGACATTTAGAAGATCTGAAAGAGTTTTGTTAAAGGATTCATGTAGCCAACCTTGACATTGTTGTTATTGTTGTCGTTGAAGCTCTTTCTGCCATAATGAGTGAGGACCTTCATTGTATTTGTCCTGTAGTAGTAAATATCTTTTGCTCCGTATATAGAGGGTAGTTTTAACTGTTTGGGGTCTTTTCTTTTTACATTCGAAGCACCTTATTAATATTGAGAAATAACCATCTATACCTCATAACTCATATACCTGCCCATCCATCCCTTCCAACCTGTTGAGATAATGCCATTCTACCATATGCTACAGAACAAACTTGCTGAAGAATTATCAACCTAAGATCTGTAGCTAGATGATAGCACGGTGGAGGATGATCCATGTCTCACCACAATTACAATTACAATATCAATTGATTATTGTGTAAATACTTAATTGTAATTTCATAGTAAATATTAATCCAACTCAGGTATCTATATGTGAAACTTTTAACCGAGAAGACCTCTCTTAACTATTGCTGGTGCCATTCTATCAATTAACTTCATGGTAATCTCTCACAAGTCACAACTGCATAGGACTAGGTATTGCAGTTTTCCCATTCAACCCGCAACAAACATCCGGTGTCATTCCCTCCAGCTCGAACTGTCAGTCACCTCTCCCTATCCATGAGAGTCTGAACTTGGATATTTCATATGCTGATGTTGCACATCTAGGATCGGATATCGGTTTTAAATATAAATCTCATTTAATTATTTTGTATTGTTGCCTCTTCTTTCCTCACTTGTAGGCAATGCTTGGCCTGGCTCTTGAAATTCTCTTATCTGAGGGGAATGGATGTGTTGATGTTCAGCAAGGCATCGCCCGTCTTATAAATGCTATTATTGCAGTTCTCGGCCCTGAACTTGCACCCGGAAGCATTTTCTTTTCACGCTGCAAGGTATTGTTGTCTGCAGTACTAACATTTGGGTTGCTGTCAAAACAGTCTATTGGAAACTCGAAATGTTTTTATTATTTTTAAAATGTAATGATCTCTGTCCTTTCCCCTTTTCTTTGTTTGCATCTGTTGAAGTATGCCTCACCTGATTGTGAGCACGTAAGGGGAGTGTTGAAACACCCCACATTAAAAGTGTGGAGTTTGTGACCGGTTGATACTATTTTAGGCTTTTGGGTTCATGGTTGCAAAGCTGGATTGGTTTTGGGCCATTGGCTCGTTTGTATTGCCTCCTAGTATGCATTTGAGCATGTGAGGGGGAGTGTTGAAAAAGCCCACATTAACTGTGCATGGAGTTATAGACCCCTTGATATACTAGTGGGCCCTCCATGGCTTCACCTTTAGCTTATTCTTTTCAGTTTGAGTAATTTAACTACTTGGTAGCTTGTGACAATGAAGCTATACATGTGATGAATTTCTTTTTCAGTCTGTTGTTGCAGAGATTAGTTCCTGGCCAGAAACAGCCACAATGCTTGAGTACGTTGCCTTTATTTCTCTTTATTTTCTCGTCAACTTCATATTTTAATAGTTGTGGGTGTGTATGAGATGATTTTAATGAATTTCTATTTTGTTTTATTCATTACTTTTTTAACTCATTGCTGTAGTTTATAGGGAAATAATCCATGTCATTTATCTGACAGGAGTGCGCGCTTTACGCAACAACTTGTTCTTTTTGCTCCTCAGGCTGTTTCCGTGCACTCCCATGTGCAAACTCTTCTCCCAACTCTCTCTTCAAGACAGGTAATGTTTCTCAAAATAAAAATGCCTGAAAATGTAATATATTGTTCAATTATTTTCCTAAAGTGTTACTGTCATCTTTTGAAGCAGCCAACTTTAAGGCATCTTGCTGTCTCCACTCTACGACATCTTATTGAGAAGGATTCAGTGAGTAACTTGCTGTGTTTTTCTACTAATTTGTACATCTTTCAACCGACACATCCCCGTTCAAAATTTCAGATTCCTGTGCTTCTTCTATTCTTTACAGGTGTCTGTTATTGACGAACAAATAGAGGATAATTTGTTTCATATGCTGGATGAAGAAACTGATTCTGAGTATGTGGATATACTTTTCATTTTATCTTAATTTGATTAATTAGCTTCACCGCCTCATCTCAAATGAGATTAGTCACCGTTCTTACTGAAAATGGCTAATAACAGTGAACATCAGTATGAACTGTTTCATGTCATATGGATCACACAGGTTTCATGTTTTCAACCATTTCTAAACATGGTAATTGTTTGACTTCGGCTGCTTTGACTGTTCGGGATCGAAATCACAAGAACATATTAAAACAAGATATGTTCGGTGAACGTGACCTACATCGACCAGCTGCACCTCCTCTTCTTATAAGAGATCCTCTTTATGTATGTGTAGTTATGATCAGTTACATTAGAGTTATAATACATGTTCTATTTATAGAGGAAGAAATGGGCCTATGAGCTTGGGCTTTATTTCTTCCACAATACCCATCAAGCTCCATTAACTTAACAATCTCTCACTTGTAGGTTGATCACGTCTCTCCCCCTCTCACTGCATGAACAATGTATGGTCTTGTGAATACCATTGCAATACATCAACCTACCCGAAATTTGTGTCATCGAACTTGTCGATCTTCACCTTCCATTCACTCGCCATTTTCTCCCACTCGAATGAAACCCAAAGCTTTGATACTAGCTGTCGGGTTTCGAAACCACAAGGAGAACAAATCAAAGTTGCCAGTAAAAAAAAAGAACAAATCAGAGTAAGATAGAGAACAAGCAAACTGAACAACAAAAATAATCAGCCACACAAAAAGACCATATTTAACTTGGTTCCGTCAACAAGACCTACATCCACCAGCCACAGTTCCTCTTCTCATTTTGTAGAGGCTCTCTTTGTGTGTAGTTATGATTAAATTTATTAGGGTTACAATATATCTTCTATTTATAGAGGAAGAAGAGAGGAAGAAATGGTTCTAACATCTTGGACCTTATTTTTTTTTTCTTTCTGTGGAGGACGAACTCAACTAAAAACTTAGGTGTTAGGTGGAGGTCCAACTAGTACACCAAGTAGTGACAACTTTTACATTCTTTTAATGTGAGATACATTAACACTCCCTCACGTGGAGGCTAAACAACATAACTAAGCCTGCACGTGGACCAAGAAGGGAGGCAACACTGATGTGCACTATGCCCAAACAAAACCAACTTTGATAACATTTAGAGGACTAATTCAACTGAAAGTTAAGCTACTATGTGGAGAGCCTAACTAGTATGAAGTGTTTACAGATTTCACATTTTTTCAGTGAGATACATTAACACTTCCACAAAGTCCATCAAGCTCCATTTACTTAACATTGACCTTGTCAACATGTTAAAGTGAAAGGTAGTGAGCTGTACTTTTTTTTCTGTTTGATCTCTTGTTCCTATGCATCTGTTGTAGTGTAAATAATTTTCCTCTATTTGGATGAGAAGGGGTTATGTTGGATGAATTTGAGTATTTTGGTACATTAGATAGTTGGAAGCAACACGTTACTACTGAAACAGTTGGACTCGTCATCAGAAGTCCTGATGATTTTCTTAAACTCTTAGGCTGATACTGATATTTGGCTGGAATTACCAAGAGCTATTCTTCTTAAGTGGCTTTTGGCTGTTTGATTGAGGTCTAGAGTCTGAAGTCTATGAGATTTTCTGCTTTTGTTATTGGTTCATGCTGATAGGGGTCTCAGTAAATGGATTGAACGAGAGCAGTTCTACCAGTATAGCTGTTTTTTCTTTGCGGAAAAAAAAAACACAGGCTTTCATATGTCTGCACCCTTACAAAGGGCAGTTCTTCACAGCAGCGTTTGTGTTTCTGATTGTGCCAAGGGTGTTGTACTAAAGTTGCTGATTATGATTGTGGTGTGTGTGCTGAATTCAGTTATACTAACGCACACGCGTGAATAAACTCCTTTCGTAAGGTCCTCGTTTTGAAGGTTTATTAAATCATAATCGTGTGATTCTAGATATTTGTTGTGGGCAAGTAGTGGAGAGTGATGAATTTTTGTTGCTATCCTTGCTAGTGAGTTAGGTCATCGGTGTTTGGGACCTATTCATTTGATCATACTCAATTCTGTATGATTGCAGAGTCTACGAATATTGTCCCAATTGCTGCCTTCATTTTAAGAGAAAGTAGGATGTCTGAAGGTCTTGAACTCATAGAGGTTCTCCCTGTTAAGATTGCTACTGCATTACTTCCCGCTTATACTATGCTCCTCCATATTCCCTTCTGGATAGTTTAATGTCCGTTTGAATAAATAATCTAATAAAAATTAATTATAATTTGGTTGGTTCTCTTGTATACATCCTATATTAACTTGTGGAAAGATGTCTTTGAAATAAAATCAAATGGATATGTTCTGAAATAAGATTAAACAGCGAGGAGAGATGATATGAAGAAGATAATTTGGAATAAGAGGTGATAACAATGGGGAGGAAACGAGCTTGGGACTGTGTTCATAAATATTGAAGCATATTTCAACTGGTAAATTGTGGGTGTGGATGAATAAACGTTTATGATCTCAATTTCATTACTAAGACTAGATTGCATGAGACTTAGACTAGATTTTACTTTCTCTTAACTCTTTTAGTTAATTTTTTTACCTTAGGTCTTACTTTAATTCTGAATTTATTTCTCTTCTTGCTGCTACTGTATTAATGACGTCATTTAATGCCTACAGCTTACATAATTTATTCTTGTAGGATTGGGAATCTGGCTCGTGCCACAATTATGCGATTGCTCTATGCTTCTTGCCCATCTTGTCCATCTCACTGGATATCAGTATGTCGTAACATGGTAAGCTCTTATTATTCTCACTAAACAGAGAATTTCGCTCCTGCTAGACAATGTATTACATGTCTTCCTACAAATAATATGGATTATTGTCTTTAATAACTTGTTGATCTCTCTATACTGTGTACTTGTGCAGCAATTTGGGTTGTAATTGAATTGTAATGTTGAAACTTTTATCCAGGTTCTTGGTACATCAACAAGAAAAAACGCTGAAACAAATACAAACTTGGAAAATGATGCCATAAATGGTGCAGATGGTGATTCAGATTTAAATTTTGGAGACGACGGTGAAAACATGGTTTCTAGCTCCAAAGGCATGCCAGGGCACGGTCGTGCGTTTGATGCTTTCAGTGTTAGGCCTAATAAAGACAAGCATCTTAGATACCGAACTAGAATTTTTGCTGCAGAGTATGTGACCCGCCTTTTATGTTCTTCCTTTATTTGAAAAATATAAGAAACAAAGTTAATTTTGAATTATTATTTGTTTCATATTTGTCCTACTAGATTTATATTTGAAATTGATATCCTTGGCGCATCAGTGGTCATTGATTGGCATGGTGATCTTTATTAGGCAATCACATTATACAATTCCATGGTTCGGTGTTACTTGGTTTTTATGGTATCATATCTACTATTTTCATGTTTGCTATCTTTCAGTTCTTACTTTCCCAGACAAAATTATTTACTCTTAGACTGCAATATGAACTACTTGTGCTTGCTATTGTCAGCTGATGCCGGAATGGTGGATCCCTTAGCAGCATCAGGAATGTTTCCCTTTTCCTATTTTTAGATAAAAGAAGAAATTTTATTAATAGCATAGGAAGTACTTAGATGAGGACAGTATATGCTTACGAAGAGAAACATTCCTTTTTATTTATTTAGGTCTCCTACTGTCAAATGATTTATTTATTTATTTTTGCTTGATATACTATAAGAGAGTACTTGTTTATTTCTTATCACATACATGTGTGGAACTTTAGGATGATGTATCGAAAAGCATTACTAGATGTGATTTAAATTATAGGTTTAGAGAATTCTTGCATAAAAGAACTTAATTTAGCCAATATGCCAATTCTAAGTTTAATTGTGAAAGGGTCTATATATGTACAATATTTGTCTGGTCTGCACCTCCCACTTCTGCTTTAAAATAGCCTCAACTTGAATCTCATTCCCGAACCCCAATTACCTTACCCTATATTCATGATTATCTCATTATTTTTTTTTCTTCTGATAAATCTATTATCTACTTAGCCTGTCGTAACTTAGTAATCTGCTGGTACACAGGTGTTTGAGCCATCTACCTACAGCTGTAGGAAGAGATCCTGCTCACTTTGACCTCTCTTTGGCAAGTAAACAAGTTGGAAATGCATCAGGCCCTGGTCGTTGGCTAGTCCTCCACATACAAGAGCTAATTTCACTTGCTTATCAGGTGCTGAATATAATTTGACTGGCATATCATTGTAGTGCTTTGAATGTATAATAGTTTCTGAGCTACATAATCTATTTGACATCTTATTCTATTTTTCTTCTTATAGATAAGCACAATCCAGTTTGAGAACATGCAGCCAATTGGCGTGGGACTTCTAAGTACCATAGTAGACAAGGTAAGTTCGTCTGAAAAGATTGTAACTTTTGCAGCATTATGCTATTTGTTAATGTTCCACTCATTATATATCTCTTCCTTAATATTGGGTAGAACCTCATGTCCTATATATCTCTTTCACGCATTGAATTTATTAACTTCCAATTTGAGATATTGGATAACTTCCTTTTACCTTCAAAGTTTTACATAATGCTGCTATGCAAATAATTATTGTGACAACTTCAACTAAAGTTGGGAATCAAAATGGGTTCTGGAAATTGCCAAATTAAACAAACAAAGGAAATGCTTGATTTGAGTATATTACAGAATCAAGGTGTTTCTGTTAATACATGTTTCTTTTCCTTATGTATTGCTGAGAACAGTGAGCTATTATTATTAGGAGTCTAGTGAAGAAATTGTTATAGTTATGATGGGTTGCAAGTTTGCACGAATGTTTGTGGTAATGTGGTATGTATGAAAACAAAAGCATAATGTCAAGGACCGTAAGAGCGAATGGACTTGTGAATTGCTAGGGAAAGCATTTGGTCCGATACAATAAGATTAATCTGGAATGGTTCTCACACAACCACACAGTAATGGTAATCATTGTACTGACCTCGAGGACTGGAACTTCTAGGCAGGAGTTGCCTCAAGGAAAATAATGCCTACTATTGAAAGGAGTAGATAGAATTATCTCAATGGCTACTATGAGCCTGAATATGTATATGCTGTCTTAATTAACTACATGTATTCTCTAGAAATCAAGCCTTGCCATCTTAGTTTGGTCCATTTATACGTGTTTCTTTTTTTCTGTAGTAATTATCAAAGAGTGGTTTAAATTAGTATATTGCACTCTTAGTTAACCTTTGGATTAGAATTTTTGTTCAGCAATGAGAATCAAGAATCCGAATGGGAATGGGAATGAGATTCCCATTCACCATGTTTATGTTATGATTCTCTGGTCATGAGTATGGCCTTGTGGCTTTGGAATGGGAAACTCATTTTGATTCCCGTTCATTTTTTTTTTATCATCGCCTCAATGTTATTGTACTCCTTATACGTTCTGACAGCTAAAAGGGTTCGGATGTTATGATAGAGGGTGATTGATTCTTTGTGTCTAAAATGTTCAATACCCCCTCCCCCCCTCCTCACACACACACACTAATTTGGCTGGGGAAGTGATTTTTTCTATTGAATTCCTGTACTTAGATCAGTGTAGTTTAATCTTGTGGGAAACTATGTTGGCTACTATTATTGCGATGAAATATTCCTCTTCTAATCTCTGACAGAAAGTCTTAAGAATTGTTGTGATATTCGTAAGTTGGAAAGGATTCATCAAAATTCAGTTGAATGGGTTAAAAATAAAAACCTGAGTAATTTCAATTTTGCTACCTGTTATCTATTTTGCTGACTTTTTGATTGTTGTAACTTGTGAGAGGAGTTTCTGGATTTTAATGTAGAGCTTGTCTATTATTTGTCATGTGGTGGTATGGTTTGAATCATCTGAATTAAATTAATGGTATTTGTCATTTTGATATACAGTTTGAATCAGTTCCAGATCCTGAGCTTCCAGGACACCTTCTACTTGAACAGTATCAGGTATACTTTTTGAGTTGCGGTATACTTTTTTACGTTAAAGGCATTATTCTTTCATGTCACGTAATAATAACAAAATACATATTCTTGGAATGATATAATTTTAAAATAATGGGTTACAATATGAAATATTAAAAAATAATTCCATCACAACGGTCACAATTGTTATAATATATATAGCTATATTTTACCAAACATTCGCAATATGTAATTGGCTTAGAGCAATTAAAATTACCGCTAAATAAAAAGCGATCAATATTTAATTTGTTAACAAGTAATCACCAAAAAATAAATAGTGTGATAACAATCTAAGAAAAGGTGACCTAGTGCACAAGGCTTCAAGTATTATGGGGTTTGAAGATGATCATTTATGTGAGTAGCTTTTCCTGACTTTCACAGAGTGGCTGACTCAAATCTGTGTAAGGTCACTCGGCAACTAACTTACTGTTGCGTCAAGACTCACCCTCAGATCAAAATATATTATTATAAATTTCACGTGGAAATTATGTTTCAAATTTGATGAGACAGTGCATAAGAAAATATGTTAAAAAACGTTAATATGTATGCCTCATCGAAAGAATATGAAGTTTGTTGCAATTGATATACAAGTTGGGCCCTCCACCTATAAGCTTAAGCTTTTGAGTTGGAGTCAAGTTTAACACGATATCAGAGCTGGTTTGGTTTGAGCCTACTGACCTATCTTTGTTGCCTCCCTTCTTGGTCCACATGTAGGGCCCGTTGTGTTATCCGACTTGCACGGGAGGGGGAGTGTTAATATGTATCTCTCATCGAAAGAATGTGAAGTTTGTTGCCACTTGATATACAAGTTGGGTTCTCCACTTATAAGCTTAAGCTTTCGGGTAGGAGTCAAGTTTAACAAAAAATAAAGTTAAGTTATGTTCGATGAGTTTGGGATAATCTAAAGATGCTTGATAATTATGTTATAAGTATTTTGATTAAAAAATGACAAAATACGTTTTCATTTTGGTGAAAAAGTAATCATACCAAACACTAACATGAGTTTTATGACTGAAATAAAAATTTATTCTAGCTTTGCATCAAACGCACTTATAGAATGACCGTTATGACAAGAATGTTCATTCCATTCCATTCCTATGCACTAAACATTCTTGAAAACAACTTAGCTTTACAATTTTCTGATTCAAAGAAAACAGATTTGGAAGGAAACTCTTGAAAACTATGATGACTCTAAGACACCAACTGGAAACAACTTAGGTTAGGGCTTTCTCATTTTGAAGAGAAAATCACATCTGTATGCCTTGGAGAAAAAAAAATGTAAGGAACATTGAAAAGAGAGTTGCCTAAGTCGGCAGTGTTTCACAGCAAAGACTATTGAGACGCCTTCAACAAGGCTTTCATACCATGTAGAACACTGAAATATACAAGATAATTATTGATAATATTCACAACGATATAATCTTTATTTGTACATGATTCTGGTCAAATTTTATTAATTTTATACAAGCAATCTGATGATCAGAATCCCTAAACTGAGCCTATCTATTGCCAACTCTTACTCAGTGCATGCTGAACCGATCAGTTTCCAATGAGTTATTGGAGCGATTTAGCTCAAACAAGTTTATAATTTGATATTGTAGTACAACTTGTGTTTTAAAGTTGGTTTTATTAATTCAAGCTTTATGGAATCCAGGCCCAGCTAGTGTCTGCAGTTCGCTCTGCCTTAGACACATCCTCGGGCCCTATCCTTTTGGAGTCAGGCTTGCAGCTCGCTACTAAGGTTCAGTTTCTAGATACATTATCTTTTTCGTCAATTGATACTCTCATATTAAACTATCAATAAGTTTGGATGAGATGATAAGTGGAAATTTCAGATACTTACCAGTGGAATGATTAGCGGCGATCAAGTTGCAGTTAAACGGATATTTTCATTGATTTCACGCCCGTTGGATGACTTTAATGACCTTTACTACCCTTCATTTTCAGAGTGGGTAGCATGCAAGGTATGTTTACTACCATTTCAATGTTCTTTTGATTCTGTAGTGCTCCTGAATGAATTTAATGACCTTTAATACCCTTCTTTTAAGAGTGGGTAGCATGCAAGGAGCACAATATATATTCTTTCCCTTGTCATTATATTTATCTGACATGCAGCTTTGTGTAAGCTGATTATGTAGTTTTTGATGTCTTAAAAAACAGATCAAGATAAGACTCTTGGCTGCTCATGCTTCTCTTAAATGTTATATATTTGCATTCTTGAGGAGGCATCACCAAGGGATTCAAGATGAACATCAAGCCTTGCTACCGTTGTTTTCGAAAAGTTCTAAAACTCTGGGGAAATACTGGATCCAGATTCTGAAGGATTTCAGTTATATTTGCCTGGGTGTCCCTCTAAAAAAAACTGTAAGGGCAATTATTTTGGAATGTTCTCTCATATTAATATATGCTTGTTTTTTGTATCACCTTGTTTCTTAAAAAGGTGCAAGTTTTGTATTTATGAAAATTTGTGACACATTCATTCCTTTTATTTTACATTTGTTGCTCACTTCTGCAGAGGAATCCATTCCTTGATGGAATTCATTCGCCACCTGTGTTATCCAAGTTGCAGCCTTGTTTGGAAGAGGCCTGGCCTGTAATGTTGCAAGCACTTGCCCTTGACGCAGTTCCTAGACATCCTGAGAATGTGTCAAGAGATAGCTTAGTATCTGGATATAATATGGTTGAACTTGAGTTAGAAGAATATCGTTTTCTCTGGGGCTTCGCTTTGCTTGTTCTATTTCAGGGACAACACCCGACTCTTAGTAAACAAATAATGCCATTGAGTTATGCTAAAGCTAAAAATTATGGAGAAGCCCCAGTTGAAGAAATAATCCCTCCTGGCTTAAAGTTATGTGAGACTGTGTTGCCAGTGTTCCAATTTCTCTGTTCAGAAAGATTTTTTAGTGTGGGATTTCTTACTGCAGATAGTTGCCAAGACTTGCTTCAGGTGACGACTGATCTCTTTGTTAATTTGTTTATTTTTGTTCTATAGCCAATGTGAAGATTTCTTTATTGTTTTCTTTGTTGATTTTTAGCTTTATAGCCCAAATGAAACGTATGATTTTCTAAATATATATGAATTCTATAATAGGATTTATGTACGCCTATATTTTGATTTTTCTCTCCCTTAATCTTTTGTAAGATAATAGCATATATTTGAATTGGGTGGTTGCTAACATTCTTTTTATAGACATACTTTTTCTGGTACTTTATTTTCCCTTTCAATTTGTGTTTTTTTATTTTATTTTATGGAATTTTCCCTTGACTGGTCTATGGTTTACAGTTGAAGAACTGTCAAATCACTTATATATTACTTGTAATATATACAAAACCCTATGTCCTGTCAGTTTCAACCCTGTGTTAATCTTGCCCTTAAAATGACTTTTTAAACATTTTCTTTTCCTTGCTTTTTTATTTCCTTCCCAGATTTGCCTTAGTAATTTCTGCTTCATACCCAAGTATGGCAGAGCCATGCAAAGACAAATCCTCTAGGTTGTAATGCTACATCTGCCATATTGCTAGAAGCCTATGAGATTTCCAAACCAAAATAATCTTCCTAAAAGAAGGTATTTTGAAATTGGAACTTAGATAATGACTTGGAGGGTGGTTGGCTTAACTTATAAGCCCCTTTGACAATATTATAGGCTGTTTGGCTAATTATGTACACCCTCCGTCCCAAACTTATTGTCCACTTTCCACTTTTTTGTGAAGATTAAGGATTAGTTAGTTAGAGTTAGGTTTTTTTCTTTATACTCCTATGTGCTCTTGTTGTAACAAACTTGATCATTTGTCTATATTGTCTATGATCTAGTATTTGGCAATTGGCAAGAGTCTATGCTTTTGTTAACTCACTCTTAACATATTATTGGTCATGTGCTTTTACCAGTTGCTTGGATTACTGTTCTCTGCAATTAGTACTTGTAGGTCTGGTTGTTCAAATGATACCTTTTGGGGTTCTGATAATTTCAATGGATGCAGGTTTTCTCATATTTCATATACATGGACAACCCATGGGATAATTTTGTGATATCTGTTCTATCACAGGTAATTTTGTGAAATCTGTTTCCATCTTGACATTGATGAATTAGTTGTGATTTGCTTATGAATTTATGGTGTGTCTTTTTATAGCATGACTTGCACTGAGCAGTAAACACCTTATCAAACATTTGATAAAAGTAAGGAGAAAAAGAAAAGTTGAAACTAAAGAAACAAATAACTTCTGGCCACATTTATATATGGGAGAATATTTCTTATAAGTTGCAAGTTCCTTGCTCTTAGCTACATTTTGATGCGGTTACTCGATATTTTCATTGTCTATGGCATTGTCCAGATGCAGTTGGCTCCCTGCCACCTAGCTAAGCTTTTGGTTTTAGCAATAACAATATCAACTTTTATATATGGATCTATTGATTAATTCATTTCTGCTATCTCTTCTTTTAGTAGTGTTTTCTTGGTATCCTTGGACTTGTAATCTTGAACGAAATTACATATTTACGAACTGGCAGATCACTTATGGGTTTGGGTTGCAGTTTGTTATCTATGAATTTAGTTGCATCTTCTACAGAGTGTTGGAAATGAACTTCAAATACAGATCCTGAGACGTTCTTTAACTAATGTTTCTTTCAACAGATAGTGGAAAACTGCCCCGAAGATTTTCTTGAAAAAGAAGGTTTTGCTCATCTGTCAATGGAAATTTGTTTAGCTAATCTTTTTAAACTTCTCAATAGGTAATAGGTTTTTGCATTTGTACATTTTAAGTTAAACACACTTGATAAAGTGCATACTCGCGTATACCCCTGCTTACTGTTGCTTTATTATTTTGTTCAGTACTGATGCAATATCAACAGATCATCAAAATTGGGAAGGGTTGATATCTCCATCTTTTATCATTGCAAAGACACTTATAAGGCGTTTTGAAGATAAGGTACTCTGGTTGTATCATAATCTGATATTTAATATGCTCTGCAAATAACAATTTGCACTACATCAAACTATCCACATACATATTTGTGAAAAAAAAAAAATATATATATATATATATATTTGCTCTAAATGGCAAGTTTCGTCTTCTCATTCAACTGCTTGTTCTCAGATGCAGAAGCAATTGCATATAGTGATCTTAGCATTTTTGTCAGTTGGTTACAAGGGCATAAGAGTAGCTTCATCCGAATTGTGCTTTTCAAAGGTTAATGATTTTCTCGACATGACCAAGCCTTTGTTGAAGAAACTTGTTGATGGTGAGCTTTGAAAGCCTAAACTGATCTGCTACTATTTTTCCTGGTTTCTTCTTTACAAATCATTTGTAAACCATTACCCAGATAGATGATGGCATACAATCCCATGGCAGTTCTACATATGCATATATTGTTTTGTTCATGGTCTGCTTGTATGTACCCTTTTGCATTTGTACACAATAGAATCTTGTGGAACCATATGTTGAAAATTGAGATATGTATACGCTTGCTTCTTTTGCACTCCTTTGACGTACATAAAGGTATAGATGTGTTTTTGAGTGTTAAATAAACGGTTGGTAGGAAGGTAACTGTATTATCAATTATGTGTTGCAGATATATCCAAACTTGGTGATGAGGGTCCTCTCCATCTGAGAACAATACTAGTAATCTGTCTGAATGTGGCTGGCGATTTGACTAAGGATTGCATCGAAGGCATGCATCTGCTTGGCAATAAAAGATCCAATTCACGGAAACTACTGCAAACAAAGCTTGCTTTCTCTCTTGAAGAAACTATTTCATTTGCAAAGATAGCTCATCGTATTGGAAGTTCTGGAGAAAATAACAGTGATCTCATCTTTTTTAGCATGGTCAAATACTGTGCTAAATGGATACAAACTGTTCTTACTGATTCAAACATACAGGTGCGAAGATTTGTGGGCATGGATTTATATCTAGTCACATATACCTTGTACCGAACCACGTGTTAATTAAAAATTCTAGTGTACAGGTTCAGGCAATTGGTTTGCAAGTACTAGAAAGCATGGTTCAACGTGGCACCAATATGGAAGACAACAAATTCCTAATGTTCTTAACTGGGGAGCTTGTTGGTGATATTTTCACCATAATCCAGAAGGTTTTGAAGGTGATCTAAACTCAATCATCTTTCCTTTTCCACTTAATATATGTTTATTTATATTTATAGGTTCTAACATTTGCCATTCTGAATAAGTTATATCTTGATTATGACGACAGAGTCATATAACTAAAGAATCTGTGGTTATTGCGGGTGAATGCTTGCGTATCTTAGTGCTTCTGCAAAAGCTGTCAAACGCCAGCGAAAGTCAGAGGGATTTTATGAATCTTCTTCTGGAAGCCATTGTCATGGTGTTCTCAGCATTGGAAGATGGTTTTTCTCAGGTGATTTAGTCAACATGCATGCAAAATCAATATTGTAACTTATTTTTCCTACCAATCCATCCTCTGATTATGCATGCTGATGACAGGAAGTCAATGATATAAGAAGCACAGCCATAAAGCTTGTTACTCATCTTGCTCAAATTCCTTCGTCTGCCGCTCAGTTTAAGGATGTTATGCTGTCAATGCCTGATACACACAGGCAGCAACTTCAGGTACTTTCCTTGTTATATTTCTCTGTTTGTTTACCTAAGTTTTGAAATATATTTAAGGCTTCAATATCTCCTAATTCTGGGATATGATAAGATCATAAACTACTCTCTCCATCCAAAAACTAGTGTCAACCTTCTCTACAAAATGTGTTCACTTTCTATTTGGTTAGCTAGTTATGCGTGAGTTACCAACAATATCCTTAAGAAAAGTTAGTTAGAACCTCTTGAGTTTGTTACAACAAGAACACATGGGGTTATAACTAAGAAAACCTGACTCTAACTAACTAATCCTAAATTTTACATAATTAGAAAGTGGACACTTCTTTTGGGACGGAGGGATTATTTGTAACTGTTAGGATAAGCTCTGGTATTTCCTAGTATCCCTGTATAAGTTAAATGTTCTATTACTCAATAATACAAAACAATCTAGTCTTTACTTTTTCATGGTATCAGAGTTGATAGTTGATCCAAATTGGACCT
>JAYMTF010002227.1:0-19099 GCA_036897485.1 Pelargonium nanum | reverse complement strand
ATGAGCTTGTTTAACCAGCTCATGAGCTTGTTTGACCAGCTCATGAGCTAATCCAAACACCCTCTAACTCAACCAACTCTTGACTCAAAGTTGTTGCCTTCAATTAAATTTAATATAAATAAAAAAAATATTATCGGTTCAACTTATAGATTAAAATTTAAATTCACATTGATGGTGGAAACAAACCATACTAAGATGAGTGTGTCTCATTAATAAATACATGTCTATCACAGTCACCTTGATGTTACTTACTAATTTCCAGTAGAATAACACATATACAAGCCTTCTTGACTTTTGTTATCATTTAGTTGAATTTACTAATTTAGTACACTGTGACTAACCTCCAAGAAAACCGGAATAAGGACAGTATTATTTTTCACACGACCGTGCTTCTCTAATTTCAACCTGTAATAAATAGAAAAGTGTTTGGATCTTAAAAATGGTAACATGAAAAAAAATGGTGGCTATAGATTATAAAATTAATCACAATATAATAAATATGTGGTAGTAGTACATTTTGTACTTATATTTTTTTTTCTCGTGAAACTGGTAGAGTTTTCATACTAGAGGCCAAAAAGATACACATAAAGACGACCAAACCAACGGTTCCAAAAACGAAATTTAATTGTTTGATAAATCGCCGCAGCCACGCAACCTCTCAACAAATGATTTTCAATTGCGTGTCGCGTGACGTCAGCGGTTCGTCATCATAATTCCCAGTCCCGCCCATCCTTTGCCTATTTATATTCACATCTTAATGTCTATATGCTACAAACCAACCCCACTTAATTTCTCATCTCCATCTCTCCACTCCTTCAAGACTCTCAATTCTCAGTCTTGTTTAGCTATGGAGTGTAGTCATGACACAAACACTACTGCTGCTACTACTACTCCTTCTTCTTCTCCTCCCCGGTCGCCGCCTCCGCAGGTTGTGATGAGCCCTTGTGCCGCTTGCAAGATCCTCAGGCGAAGATGCGCCGAGAAATGCGTTTTAGCTCCTTACTTTCCCCCCACTGACCCGGCCAAGTTTACCATTGCCCATCGCGTTTTTGGTGCTAGCAACATAATCAAATTTTTGCAGGTACTAATTTAACTATTTCACGTTTGAGCAATATAAAATTTGGTTATCGGTCTTGCCTGCACCACGTGGGCTAAGTAGTCAAAGAACCACTTAAACAATAGTGTCATATATTTAGACGGTATGGTAAATAGTTATGTATAATGCTCTTCTATATATTATATATAAAGTTCTATGTTATTGTATTATGTTATCTTAAAATTAAATTACACACAAATATGCTCTTACAGCAAAAGAATCTCATTCAAATTCTTAGCGACTAAGACTAAATCATGCTAATGAAATGATATCACCTCACAAATCATGCTTACTCATGGCTGTCTTGACTAAGTCTCAATTTCTAATAGCATGAATGAGACTTTTGTATTCTTGTCTTATTATACATGTTAAAATCTAAAGATAAGTTAGTTGCAAGAATTTATAAGTTCTTGAGTCTTGAGACATGAAATCGTTAATATATGTGGCTTGGGTTGGAAAGAAATGTCGGTAACATGTCCTTTTGATAGGTCTAGCTAGTGGCGTGGGCCATTTGAGTAACTAAAAGAATACAACTAGTCTAAAACAAAAATTTGTATGTGCAAAAGAGAGCTGCTCTTATTTACTCAAATGATATTTTGCTTTTTGGAAAGTATATACATAGATCACTAATTCCTATATTCGCCTAGAGGAATTTCTCAGTGGACAAATAAAAACACAAACGTTATGTGTCAGCGACGAATAATTTGATCAAAAAATAACTACTAGTTCTTAATATGTGAATCGTCTATTGGATCATAATCAAATGCGAGCTAAATCACACTATTTATTAAGCATATCGTCATTAAATGTCACGTGCATTGGACTTTTTCTTTCATATAATCAATTTCATCAATTAACTAGAGAATAACAAAATCGATATTTTCAGGAACTCCCGGAATCTCAACGAGCTGATGCAGTGAGCAGCATGGTCTACGAGGCAGGCGCGCGGATCAGAGACCCGGTGTACGGATGTGCGGGAGCGATTTGTCAGCTGCAAAAACAAGTGAATGAGCTGCAAGCACAGTTAGCAAAAGCACAGGCCGAGGTGGTGAACATGCAATGCCAGCAGGCGAATCTGGTGGCCCTAATCTGCATGGAAATGGCGTCTCCGGATCAGCCATCGTCCATGTCCACTCAAAGATCGGTAGCTCTTGAACATCAGAGTTTCATTAACAGTCCTAGTCCCAGCTTCATAGACGACAACAACATGGGATCTTTATGGGATCACCCTCTTTGGACATGATCATTGATAATCTTCTAGCTCTTACAATTATATATATATATATAGTTGTCTCTCCTTTTCTTAGTACGTAGTTGTAGTAATAGCAAGATGTTCCCATGAAGATCTCCTGACTATAAGCTGCTAAGTGAGCAATGGGATGGAGAAGTTGAAGGACGCATCAAATAAAATTGACTTTTAGAGTATAGTAGATTTACTATAGGTTGTTATATTAGTACAATTATGAAAATGGATTGCTTTCACATGATTGTTTTTCTTAATGAGAACTGATTGTCGCATGTCTTGTGGTATATGTCTATTACAGGTTGTTCACATGTCAGTTTCAAAATTGCTATTTGTTAGTTTTTCCGTAAGAAACTTGGTTTGACTCGGCTAATTAAAAAACATGAATGATTTAAATTGCAGATATCGCCCGGCCCGATGGACATATATATATATAATACGATACAAGTATTGTAATGAGTAACCCGCTAGAAAATTTTTCCACCAACAATTCCATTCCAAACTGATGCTGACAAAGGGTACCCGACCCACCGGGTACTCGAAACCCAACCCATTTCGGGTCAGAATTGGGTCAGCGTCTATGGGAAAAAAATTGGGTCGAGTATGTCCGAAAAAAAGAAGTTTTTATGCCTAAAAGTTGAAACTCGACCCGACCCTGACCCGATCAACGCGAAAATCTTATAGCTAGGGTCAGATTAAGATTAGAGTTCATCAACCTGAATCCGACCCTACCCTAATTTTTGCCACCTCAATTTCCAACATTGCACGCACCAATTACTTGAACGGACAAAATAGGAGGAGCGTGATGATATTGATCTCTTTGTTCAACTATGTTTATGAGGTTTTGGCTCCTAATTAATAAGTCAACCGCAGAATTGGGGAAGAGACTTTTTAGCAATTCCATCTTTGGATTTGAGTTATGTATCGAGTAGTAGTATTTAAACAAGTTTTGGTCACCTACTTGCCACAATTACTTATTAAAGTTGATGTTTCATTAATTCCTTGTCAAACTAGCTTTTGACCATCTTTTGGTTTTGGATATTCTCTATGCTCAATTGCTGACTTGAGTAAACAGGGGTATACATGGTATCTTTTATGCAACTATGTTGAAATATCTTTGAAAAAAAGAAAAATATATGTTAATCAAATCATAATAAAGAAAAGTTTAGTGCACATTTCTTGAAAAGTTTAAAGTTGAATAAAAATATTGCACAATCAATATGAAAATGTAAGAATGCACGATGAAACCGATCTCACAAATTTTGGGTTAGTTAAGATCGGGTAAAATTAGACTCAGATATTGAGTATTCATCGAATTTGATTTCTAATTGTCAGCTCTTGCCAAAGCTAAGCTTGTACACATGGAGGATAAATCATGTTATTGCATGATGCAAGTGCAGCTTTGAGACCTACAATCAACTGCACTTGAAATTTGGCTGCTTTTCTTTTTGATAGGTAACTGAGTAACTCCATCTATTTGCATTATATACATTTATTAAATAGATTGTCATGTTGTTAATTATTTACAGTTATATATTCTTTGGAATAGTCGTGACAATTTGGGCCATGCGCCTAATGTGAGCCGGGCTAAATAAAAACATGCATTTAATTTACGACTCTTCATCGGCTTTGGTGTTTTCCGCCACTTGACCAAAAGTTGTCCGATAATAATACGACCCGTTTTTTAGTAAGTGACGATCGAAAGGTTGACGAATAGTTGTACGATAAAAAACACGTGTGTGTTTTATCCCGATCAGTTTCCGTGGCAATTGATAAGTTGACGGAAAATTGTTCGATAAAAACATGTGTGTTTTTGTACCGAACCGTTTAGACATCGGACTGTTTTTTTTCTTGTTGACAGGTAATTTGATGTATCCAAAAGAGGGCCTGAGATTTGTGATTAGAGGAAAAACAAAGGGAAGCGGAGAACACTCCAAGGTAACAAATTAATTTGGTTTTCAACAAGCTAGCTCTCTCTCTCTAGCATGTAGTAGACCTAGCAATTTGGACCCGCATTTTTTCCAGTTCAGATTGAATAAGATAAACTTAATCACTTATTATATCGGACAAATCTGCATGATCCCGTATGTTTTAGCGTAAAATTCAAAAATAATCTAAATTCGCATCTTTTAAGATTGAATCAGACATTTTGAACCCGATTATGAAAAACTCAATCTGAAACTTAAATTGTCACGGTATACTGTATAGTGTATATGATTTCATGAGTTAATGCAGGGATGGGTATGGACATGCCACAGAATCAATGAGAAAGAAAGTGACCACATCAGTGAGCTTCCGGATGATGTTTTGTGTACCTTAATATCATCAAACAGTCTGAGCATAAGAGATCGTGTAGCGGCCACATGTTTATCCTCCAGATGGACCCGTCTCTACCAATTCCCATCTCACCTCTGCTTTGATTGGAACGCCATGTTTTCCATCCCGCCAAATTCCTCTAAATGCACTATCGATAAACAAGATCCTTGTGCGTATTATCGCAATGCACGACCGTGCACATGGCAATGCAAAGCGGACAAAAAGAGATTCGTGGAAGGAGTGAGCCAATTCTTAGAGGCCAATTGGCCGTGCATCATCAAATAAACAGCCTCACGATAGATTTTTGCCTGGATGAAGAATATGCCGAACACATCGACCAATGGGTCAAATTTGTAATCAACAAAGGTGTCAAAACGCACGTGCTTAAGCTTTCTTGTCGCGAATCCCCTATCTATGTCGAAAGTGGCTACTATTACACTTTTGATTGCTCCATCTCCAATTACACCTTTGATTGCCCCATCTCCAATGTGGAGCGTTTAGAGCTGAAATCGTGCAAGCTTACGATAAATGCAATATCCCATTTCAGCTCCCTAACGAGCCTTCACTTGACAGGCGTAGCTCTAGACCAAGCGCTCCTGCACGCCGTGTCTCAATATTGTTCCAACCTCAAATCTTTGGCGCTATATCATTGCATATTGCCTTTCCATTCGTGCATTTCCAGCAAGTTTCTTGACACATTGGTGGTACATTTTTGTTCAATCCACCCGGCAGAGAGGATCAAAATTTCAGCTCCCAACTTGACTAAATTTGAATTTTCTGGAATGATAAACATGTTGTCCTTCTCTGAGGTTCCAAATTAGCAGAGTCTATCCTTGATCGAGGAGGGTATGAGGCACGACCAATATATGCATTACATATTCACTCAACTTGCGAATGATCTTCCGAGTGGAGTACAAGTTCCGAGTATAAATATTAAACAAGCTCCGAATCCGTCGGTACTAGCAGACATGGTGGCCTTCAAGGTTAAGGAACTTAACCTGACTATTAGACAGTGGATGGAGAGGTTTGACATGGTAGAGGTGATTCACATTCTAAGAGCATTTCCGGTTCTTCGCAAATTTAAACTACAGGTAGTGCATATAAATATCTCAAATATTTATCGAAAGAATTTGTAGTTAGTTACAACGCTCATTGTTGTTGCAGATATGTTGTCCACAAGATATTGAAGAGCCAGCAGGTGTGATGGTTGAAAATACACATTTGAAACATTTGGAGGAAGTTGAGATTAGAGGGTTTCGTGCGACCCGGAATCAGATTGATTTCGCTATCCATTTGCTGAAATTTGGTATTTCACTTAAACGGCTTGTTATCAACCCGAAAATACAAATTACAGCAGGAGATGTGAATATGAAGAGGGTTTCATGGGATGAAGGCGAACGAGAAAAACTTTGTCAAGCACTCCAACAATTTTTTCAGGAAGATAAAGAGGTGATTATTGCCCCATGAATTGAATCAATGGGCTATATAGTGTATGATATTGGAATGTTTTGTTCGAGTGTCATTTGTAGCCACTTATGCATGGCGCAAGTTGATTTTTCGCTGTTTTGGTATCATCTTTTCTAATTAGGGATATATACCTGTGGACTTAAGGCTTCACTATTGAAAGAGTTTGGTGTTAACCCAGTGGATTGGCGTAGTTGGTTCAGCACTACGTCACTTAAGCAAGTGGTTGGGAGTTCGAATCTCGCTCTTGTGAATGGAAAGCCCCCTACCGCTTAGTGCGCTGACAGTGGGGCGAGTGATGATTAGTCTGGGTGTGGTAAAACGGCTTAAAGGTGCCAACCGCAAGTGTGCGGACCCGCTCAGGAATCCCATAGTATAAACCGAAAAAAAAAAAAGTTTGGTGTTCACTTATTAACATATGATCTTCAATAGATAGCTACGCTGTGCATACATACATACCCAACTCTGTATTTTGTATTACATGAATGGTGAGTTATAGAGAATGTCAGGTTGAGAAAAACGTGATGGAATTGGTGGGCCATATGATAGTTAAAATTATTATTATTATTTATAGATTATGCTTTTATTTTCTGAGCCACACATATTCAACTTGACCGGAGTCTGGTTGTTTTATCGGTCCGAATTGTATACCGACCATAAAGAGATCAAACACCGTCAAATTCAATGATTGATTTGACTGGTCAGATCGACTTGCTTATTAATTTGCTCAAGTTTGATAAACCATGATATGAATTAAAAAATAATAATATGGTTTGCTAATTCTTTGGCGTGTCGTACGTGTAGCAACTCAACTATTAATTGTTTGAGTGTCCAACACGAACACTAATAGAACACAATTACAAAATGTGTGAGCCCAGACATGTTTATTTCCCCCTAGGGGGTGACGCAATGATCAAGACACACATCTCCATGTAGGAGGTTGGGTTCAAATCTTATTGTGTCGGGTGGGGTGAAGTTTGAGTTAAAAAAAGGTGTAGCTCATTTAAAAAAAAAAAAGAGACTAGAAAGAAGGTACGTAGGATTATAGTAGCTACTAGCTAGAAAATGTTTTAAAAACTGGGCCAGACCGACCGGGTAGACCCGGTAGGATCACCGGTCCGGTTGTATGTGTACCCGGAAATGAGTCAAACCCGTCAAGACCGGTCAAACCGGTACCCATTGCCGGTTTTGTGTTTAAGGAAATTAAATAGAAAAATCAAAGTAGAATTGGGCTTGGATTGGTATATAATGTCCAACCCATAGTTATTTATGATGAGAAAAAGAGATGGTAAAGCCCATATACAAGCAAACAATGATGGGCCCATGTAAAATAAATTTAGAAAAAAGTTGTAAAAAAAGCATCTAACCTCTTCATCTTCATTATTACCTTGTAACACCAACTCCATGCCGCCATTATTGAGCATCTGGTTTGGGTTTGAGTTTTTTTTTTTATTATTCTTCTTATTTTCTGGCTTTAACTAGTTGAAAAAGATGATTGATGATAAGGTTAAGGAGGAATGTGAAGGTTTGAATCGTTTAAGGAAGAAGAGATGTTGCTTCGCCGGAGCTGCTTTCTTTCTTCGGTCAGAGACGGTAAGACGTTGATTTTGTCTCGGCCAGGAGCATCATCTATATGAGGTTTGAACTTTGAAATTATATTGGATTATATATAACAACTGACCCGGATGGTCCGGTCCGCCCGGATGACCCGGTGACATGACCGGGTTGAACTCCGAGTCGGTTTTTAAAACACTTTGTTAGGTGTTAAACTTAGTTTTAAACTATAAGGTCTGAAATATATATTTACAACATAGATTACTGGGTCACTTTGTGAAAAAAATTGAGTACAAAATTACCATTTTAGATGACCTAGCCAACCGGTAGTCTGACCGGTTTGCGAATCGTTTTTCAGAACATTATAAATTTATGTATTTTCTTAAACTCGGTTTGGACAGATTTAAGTAGTTAACTGAATCGTTAGTCAACGAAATAAATAAAGATTTGGACCCAAGACCAGCACAGCACAGCACTCCAACAAACGAACCCGGTCATTTCTCGCCCGTTTCACGTTGCGTGGCACCGCAAGAGAAAGGGCCCAGACATTCCGCTCCGCGAGCTCTCTGCTCCTGGAGAGCGCTACTGCGTTCCCTGACACTCCACTGAGTCCACTCACTCACTCACTCGGTCAGTTTATTATTTCCATTGCCGCGAGTCTCTTTCAGTTGTATGTCGGCGTCGCGGAGATTCCTTATATATACAACCGCTCTCACTTCTTCTTCTCTTTTACCGGTCTCTCATTCCAGAACGTTCCTCTTCCTTCGCTCCTCTCCTTTAACCCTAGATTGCTCTTTCCTTTCCCATTCGCCATCCTCCATTTGTCGCCCACTCATGTCGCAGAATCAGGTACGATCACTCTGTTTCCTTCATTTTTAGTGTCCTCAACATAATCTACTTCTTCGTTTTATTTGTTCTACTTTCTGCTATTTTTCATGATTTTTCTTTTCGTTTATGGCATTTTCATGCTCGGATTTGTAGTTTTGCTTTTGACTTGTGATTTGCCTGTTGTTGTTGCCTTTGTAATTGACTTTTATGGTCGGTTCTGTTTGATTTTGATTTGATGTTGATGATGTGTGGAAATTTATGTCTAATTACTGCTGATGATTATCCTGGCTACTGTTATATTCGGTGGTTTCTGACTGTGATTCCTTTTAGTTATATTTCTTGGTGTCCGTTTTCAATCTTCATTAACTATAGTACAATACTACAATGCAATCAGGCATTGCTTAAACCTACGTTTGTCCTGTTTCCATAATTATGTGATTATAATTATACAAAGCTTATGAGTTTAACAACTGGCGAGGCTTTGGTGGATTCATCTTTAAGTATAATATTTGGACAAATTAATTAGTTATTATCTTTGAACTAATATGGATTTTACCATTTTGTTGATATACATTTATTGTTGTGAAAAAGTAATCTCTAACTAGTTTGTTTATGTATGCTGTTGTGTTTTTGATTTTGTCAAAATCATACGGATTCTGTTTAATTTGAATACTTCTTTTCTTTGATATTTTTTTTAATATTACGATGACAGCCTTTTGCTCCAAATTGATTGGAATTATGTCTTTATTATGCAGAAAAGTGGTGGCCACAGAGAACAAAGGAGGAATAGGAAATCTAAATCTAACCGATCATCTCAAGCATTGGATATAGCAAATGCAGCTGCTGCTGGGGCTACTGGAAGACGGGTTCCAAATCAATCCGTTCAGTTTGGGAGTGTTCAGAACCAGACTCCTATTCAAGGTTCGAAGGCAGTTTGGAAACCCAAGTCATACGGAACATTGAGTGAACCCACAACAGTAGAAGTTGATAAAGCGTCCCTTGAAAAGGGAAGTGAAGTTAAACCAGCTGCAACTCAAAATAACAATGTTGGTTTGAGTAAGTTGTTCACAAGTAATCTATTGGAAAAATTTAATGTGGACAACTCCACCTACTCGCATGCGCAAATAAGAGCTACCTTCTATCCCAAGTTTGAAAATGAGAAGTCAGATCAAGAGGTACCTTGTCTTATCCAAATCCCCTGATGCACATTCTTGCATACCTTTAACCGTCAATTTGATATTATAGTCACTATCAGCTGGTGAGAACATATTTTTCTTCATAAACCTGCAGGCTTAGTTTTGTTTTGTAATATGTTGGGTTCTATGTTCAGGTCAGGACAAGGATGATAGAGATTGTATCTAATGGAAAGGCTACCTTGGAGGTAAAGGGTTACTTCGAGTTTTGCGTTGTAATCTTTTAGTTTCTTATTTCTGTAACTTGATATTGTTTTCACTCACCGATATCCTAATAGTATTGTTATTTCGTTTCCTGCTATATCTCATAATCTTTTGGTGAATTACACAGTCGATATGTTCAGTTGATGAATTAGTTTTATTGGTAATGGCATGTTCTGCAGGTTTCTCTGAAACATTCTGGGTCTCTTTTTATGTATGCGGGCCATGAAGGTGGTGCATATGCTAAAAACAGCTTTGGAAACATGTATGCTTGTGATCAAACTCCTTATCCTTTAGTTATAATTTTCTGAACTGTTGCTTCTTCCCTCAACTTGAACCTTCCTTGTCATGTTCTTATGCTGGTTGGCAAGAATAGTGATGCAGTTAACATGACTATGACTAAGTCTTTCACTTCTAACTATCAATGACTACGTTTCACTATGTGCTTTTTGCGCTAGTGAAAGGTTATGTGTGAGTGTGTGTTCATGTTTGCTAAATATTATCATATGCTGTTCTCTCAAATTGAAGTTGTCAGAGAAAGACATGACATGTTATTTGCAACTGATTCAGTACATAAACTATTTGGTAAAATGTTTGAACATATGTGAGTGATTGAGTATGTTACCATGTTTCTGTCTTGCTCTTCTCTCGCACATACTCTCTTTGATTAATCTGTACCTTAGTGAGCATAATGTTTTTAATGCAGATACACTGCTGTTGGTGTTTTTGTCCTTGGGCGGATGTTCCGTGAGGCATGGGGCACCAAAGCAGCTAAAAAGCAAGCAGCATTCAATGATTTTCTTGAGGTAGTAAATATGAAGGTTGAACAGTAGAAAATTGAGCACAAATCTTGAAAACCACTATTTGACTTTGCATTACCACACACATATGTTTTCGTTTAGCGGTGCTTATAAAACATGTCTGGATCTGCCATGCTAAACTGGCATCTGATGTCACATCACTAGATCCCTAATGCTCGTGTGCAGAACATTATAATTATATTATATATATGTATACGATTCAGAATAGATTTGTAGGGTTCTCCTTATAATGATTCATTAACAATGGAAGTCACTGTATTATTACTGTAACTGGAATCTGATGCTACATTCACGATTGATGGTTAAAACTTAAAATTGTGAATGTTTGTGTGTCTATACACTTACACACATGACAATGTGAGGTGTACGCTGGAATTCTTCATTTGGGATATATTTGGTTTAGAGTTATTACTGGAGTGTTTTTATGACTGCTTCACCTTATGGCCTATAAAGTGGCTCCTGTTACATTAATGTGTAGTTAAAAAATTACATGAATCGCACTTCTTGTGGAATGCATGTAATTACATAAACAATGATGTAGTCCAGAAGTAAAAAGAGGGTGTTGATAGGGTTTTTCTAATTAATATTACAAATGTAGCTATTTCTATATAATGCATGGTTGTTATTTTCTCAGAGGAACAGGGTGTGCATATCGATGGAGCTGGTGACTGCTGTTTTGGGAGATCATGGACAGCGTCCCCGAGATGACTATGGTTGTGTTGACTTTCCCTTCTCTTCTTGACTTTGAAAGTTTTGTGCGGTGGTTTGTAAGGACAAAACCATTTGGAGCTAGAAAATTTCATTATTTCAAGGAATCCCTTTTGTCTTTAGTGTCAAAATTCTAATGTAATAAATAGTTTTGGTCATATAAATATAATTAATAGATAAATGCTCGGACCTGAATGGTTTAGGGGATTCCTTTCTTAGTGCATGATTTTACTATAGCTTTGATTTTATGTCAAGTTCCCTTTCTGTGAACACTACGAGGATCCAATTTTTGGATGTGTTCTGTATATTATGATATGTGCTTTATGATTCACTTAACCTCCTGCCTTCTTTTCTGATGAAACTTATTTTTGGTCCTATTTTATGTTATAATTACCCTAATGCAGATTTACTCTCTTGCTTTGGGCAGCTGTAGTGACAGCAGTCACAGAATTGGGCAATGGGAAGCCAAAATTCTACTCAACTCCTGAGATAATTGCTTTCTGTAGAAAATGGCGCCTAACTACTAATCATGTATGGTTGTTCTCTACAAGGTGATGATCTATGATTATGTTACTTTGTATTGTATGAAAAAATGTCCACTTTTGTGCTTCATATGCGATAGAATATAGTTTAAGTGATGCGGTGACTGTAGAATGGTTGGTTAGGCTCACAATGAAACTTCAGTTCTACTTATGCTAATGCTGACATGCTTTTGAATTTTGTAGTTTATTTATCTGTTGGTAAATTTATTTTGATTAAATTGACATTAAGTATCCACAGAATAAAGAATTAGGCTTCCTCATCATTGGGATTGATATGAAAACATACAGTTAAATCTCTGAGTTTTGGAGGCATATGATTTTAATTTCTTGAATAGTTCGATTGACCAAGCATCAACTGGAAGTCTCTAGAGGTATATAGTTAAATCTTTGTGTGTAGACCTTTATTGAAATATGCCTAGAGTCAGGGAGGGGAGTTCCGTACTTTGTTTATCCCCGTCATTGGGACCACAAGAGTAAAAAACATATATATTCTCAAATAACCTTTTCCCCTGAGAAAGGTAACCTATGTCCTCGGCTTGTAGAATCTGATTGTTATTAAAAAGTCTTCACTTTCTTCCTAGTTAGATGAGGCAATACTAGATCTCTTGTTTATTCATTGATGTTTTTCTGTTATTTTTGTAACACAAGTAGTTTTGTAATTACATCTTTTAATACATGGCAAATTTTTGTCATGAGAAGTATTCCATGTGATAAGACCATCAGTTGTTTCTGATTGATCTAGTTTGGTAATGAAGGAAATCAGTGACGTCATTTTTTGCTGCTTATGATGCACTTTGCGAAGAAGGAATAGCATCTTCTGTATGTACGGCTCTTGATGAAATTGCTGATATATCTGTACCAGGTAAAGAAATTTCCAGAACTCTCTCTTGAAGAACTTCACTTGAAGCAGTTGCTCTTTCAATTTGTTTTGGTGTTTCTGTTTCAAATTCACTCTTGGAATTGATTCTTCCAAATTTGTGAATATTATTTTAGGTTTTTAAGTTATGCAATATATTAGACTCAATTGACATAGTGTTGCTTTGAATCAATATGCAGGTTCAAAAGATCATATAAAGGTTCAAGGTGAGATATTGGAGGGTCTTGTGGCTCGTATTGTGACCCATGAGAGCTCAAAACACATGGAAGAAGTCTTGAGAGATTTACCTCCTCCTCCAGATAATGGAGGTATTCTTTTTTGCTCTCTCTATATTGTTTTCAGTTGATAACATTTTGTTTTAATATTATCTTGACTCAGCCATAGCGTCCCCTTTCCCAATCCTCCCATCTTGTCCATTTGAAGTATTCTCTCTGTGCAGAGTACAATTTTAGCCTTTTTCCCTGTTCAAGTATGTTGTAGTTGTAAAGTCAGTTTATTTTTGGATGTTGGTCGGTTATGTAGTGGCAGAAATAGATATGAAATTTATTATACTTGGCAATGTGGGCCACGGGCTGGGCCAAAAAAACGCACGTGTTTTTATCGAATTACTTTTCATCAGTCCTAATGTGCCTCATTACTTAGTAGGACAAGGTAGAATCGATATAAAAAATAATGAAAAATAAGAACGCTCAAGTTTTCTTGTCCCAGCCTCTTTTAGGCCCGTGGTCCGAATTGCCAGTTATAAAATTTATTGGAAATTTACAATGTGAGTCCTGCCTAGTGTTATTTGAAATTGGAAAATTATCTATTATGTATTTTATCCACACTTCACATTCAAGGTAACTGTTTATAATAATTGAGTGTATTTGATATGAAGTTCTGGTGGACTGCCCTAGGAAACTGTAGATGGAATCTGAATAGAAACTAGGGATAACAAAATATTGATATAGGGCTCAAAAAATTAAAATATGGTGCTGCTGGGATTGTGTTGTCTTTCAGTGGCTTGAAGTCTGGTAACAGTTAAGGTTAGAAGAGAGCTTAGTTTGTAAGAAAGTAATGCTCTTTCTATGATTTAACCTTCTAATAAAATGTAGAAGCCAAGTTACGCAAATCAGTTGAACAGAAGGCAAGTATATGATATAGGAAGATCGAAATGATTTATCCTCCTAACACATTATATAAGCTGGATTATGTGAACAGTAGAAGAGTGGGCTCATATATGTCCAGGATGATTGAAATACTGCCTTCATCTATCTCCCCAAGTTTTTTTTTAGTGAACAGCTTTCTACCATTTACTGACATCGGCATTTTTTAAAGATTGGACTTGATTTTTGTTCTTTGGTTATAACACTGTCTTGCTTTGTACTTCAGTTGCCCTTGATCTGGGTCCAGACCTAAGGGAAATTTGCCGAGCAAATAGGTCAGATGAGAAGCAGGTGATGTGAAGTTCCTTAATGATGACTCATTCTAGGTTTCTAATTTTTTATGGTTAACACCGGAATCCATAGCAATAATATATACATTTTCTTTTGCCTGAAAACCAACTGCAGCAAATAAAAGCTCTCCTTCAGAGTGTTGGTTCCTCCTTTTGTCCTGATTTTTCAGATTGGTTTGGGATTGAAGGTGGTGAAGCTAATTCAAGAAATGCAGACAAATCTGTTGTTTCAAAGTTTCTGCAAGCGCGTCCTGCTGATTATTCTACCACGAAAGTGCAGGTTAGACTTCTCCTTATTCCCTTTCAACAGCTTATGAATTTTTTAGATAGTGCCTATTTGTTTGTTTACCTTTTTGGATTAATTCATATAGCCATTGCACATCAGTTGTGATCTCTTTATCTGCAAGACTGTTGCCTACTTTGAAAGTTATGCTTTACAATCATATATTACTTATCATTTTGGTTTGCAAACATAGAGTCTCTTTGATCACTCCTGTATTTTATAAGCTGTTAGGGTGTTTCTCAGCCATTTGAATGGTTGTTGGTCTACACCACCTTGTAGCTTCTAAACTTTTGGGTTGGAAACTTAAAGTGGTATCAGAGCAGGTTTTATCCTGAATATCACCCATTTGTGCTATAATCACTGTCTGCTCTTGGTTAAGAGTCCATTTTTTTGTCCAGCAGGGAGATGTATGAGGCTGCTTCATATGTCTGTTGGGTCACACAACCAAATAGATTAAGCTATCGGGTTGGAAACTTAATAACAAACAATTTCATCTGTTCTATATCAATGGTTCTTTATTTCAGGAAATGCTGCGTTTAATGAGAGAGAAACATTTCCCTGCTGCTTTTAAATGTTATCACAACTTCCACAAGGTTAATTCTGTATCCGATGACAATCTTTTCTATAAGATGGTCATCCATGTCCGAAGTGACTCAGCTTTTAGGCGATACGGCAAAGAGATGAGGTTTTGTTTGAGCTCACTTCCTAATTCCTCGATCTATTTTTCCTTCATTTAAAACTTGCTTTAGGTGATCCATCTAATACATGATCTTTTGATTTTCCTAATTAAAGAAATTATTATATTTCAGGAACAAGCCGGGATTGTGGCCTTTATATCGAGGTAATAATATTTCATTCATACAATAGGGTTTCCATGTTTCAGAATTTATTTTAATTCAAGCCTGCGAATCAATTTAAGGATTTTGTTGTTAGTGCCTTGGAAGCTTATCAGTAGAACAGGGTGGACCTAATAATGTTTGTCCTGCTTCTAATTCTATTTCTGTTCTACATCAGTCAGTTGTGTAAATCTAGAATTGATATTTCTTGTATTTACTCAGGTTTCTTTGTTGACATCAATTTATTCAAGGCTAACAAAGAGAAAGTGGCTGAAATTGAAAGTAGCAATAACAATGCAGTACATAAAGTTAGTGCCTGTGGAAGCTCATCAGAAAAAGATGATTTTGCAAATGATGATGCAAATTTAATGATCAAGCTGAAATTTCTTACATATAAGGTAAGTATACTTACATAGTTCCCAGATCTATTATCATGTTTAATAATTATTTTAGCTGAATTATATCCATTTTAAATGCTAGTCTGTAGAAGTATGCAGTGGACAATGTAGCATTATATATATACAGTTGGTTGTGTTTCTATATTCCCCCATTATCTCTAAAGAGGAACGCTCATTGTTTGTTTAGATATAGAACGTATTGATAACAATTTAACTAGTCTGAGAAAAGCTGTGTGACTTTCATCAGCTAGTAATACTACCTAAATGGTTCATTTACGTGTGTCTGAATTGTCATTCGGTTTTTGAAGTATCTTGCTTGTAGTGTCAAGTAAAACTTCATGCTTGGGTTTTTTCTCAGTTGCGAACCTTCTTGATCCGCAATGGCTTGCCAATTCTTTTCAAGAGCGGTCCAGCTGCTTACAAGACATACTATCTAAGGTAATGTTATTGGCTCATTTCATGTTGTCCGGTAAGCTGATTTAAAGACCTGAAGAGCATGTTTAAAACATTCACATGTTACTTACATTCACATATGATATCTATTTATAGTTAATCGGGGTTACTGTTATTATAATAGCTTATTTGAAAGTATGAGGGGAATTATGGCAAGATAAATTAATAGAGGTCTTGAACCAAATCATATAATTTCACAAAGGCATCTATACTACTACTAAAATAACTTCTATAATTTTCATGCTAACTGCCATTTTGATGAATGTAAGTAATGCTGACAAAACATTCATGGATGCTGACATTGGTGCTGCTACATTCTTGACTATTAATTGTAGCAACCTCATAATAAAGTGTAATTTTTGTATACTACCTCAGCTTCTTTTCTAAAAAGGTCAGTCTTTATTTGAATTTCTAGGCAAATGAAGATATGGGGCACTTCAGCTGGAAAGCAAAGAGAACTCATCAAGTTGCTGGATGAATGGTACTGTTGTGCATACGTCCTTATTTTATTTTCACTATATGCTTAGACTCCTTCCAGATTTCATTATGTGCTGTAAATATAACTGAATCTATTTGTTTCATAATATTTAGGGCTGTATACATAAGAAGGAAGTATGGAAACAAACAGCTACCATCATCGATATATCTTTCGGAAGCTGAGCCTTTCCTTGAGCAATATGCAAAACGAAGCCCGCAAAACCAGACTTTGATAGGGTCTGCTGGAAACTTTGTAAGGGCTGAGGATTTCTTAGCTATTGTTGAAGGAGGTAGGGATGAAGAGGGTGATCTTGAGATGGAGCATGGGATAGCACCACCAAGCCCCGGTTCCTCAAACAAGGAAACTGTTCCAAAACCTGAAGGTTTGATTGTGTTCTTTCCAGGTATGATTATTTACCAAGCAGTTGAAATCTAGTCTGATTATGACTTGCCTGATATGGTTTGGAGATGTATTGAAATGATGAAGTGTATGTTGTTCATTGAAATTTGAATTCTTTTGCTTCAGGTTTTATAATTGGAAGTAATAAATCAAGTAGTTGAAGTCTAGTCTGAGTAATATGACTTGCCTAATATAGTATTGGAATTAATTTCGTGTATTGAAAGAACGAAGTGCATATTGTTCATTGCTTTGCTGCGTGGATGCAAATTTAAATTCTTTTCCTTAAATTTCAAAATCAACAATAGTAAATCATTGTACAAGTGTGAATTTTTTTGTTCTGTTTTAGTATCTGACCCTTGTGAATTGTTGTGGAGAACAAGTTTATGAACTTTGTGAAGATATTTTTGTCCTAGCTATGGTATTTCTATAGCATTTTGAATTCGATCTCAGTTTGAAGGTCTTATGGTAAATAGCCTAGTTCTGATGATAGATGGATTGCTGAAGTCAACCTTCTAGTAGCTGCTTGGTTGAACTTTAGATCTAACTTTTGCTTGGCTGAACAGAAATAGGAAAACAAGGCAGGATTCTGTTGAAGTATAGTTATCTACTTAGTTCACCTGGATAGTTGTATCTTGTGAGACTTGAGGGGGAACCATACACAATCTGTGGTTTTATTGAAATAGGATGAAAATGGCATGCTTCATATTATTACCAGAGAGAATTAAATATCCTATTTTTAGAAAGAAATAATAATCTAATTAAAAAACGAATAGCATACTTTGTTACTCCAATTTGGTTGTTGCCTTGTCACCTCGATGTACAGGTTCAAGTAAGAGAAACAGCCTCCTTGCAAAAGTAAGGTTGCATGTAAATGACCCTCAAACTCCACAATGGTTAGAGCCTCATGCAGTGAGCCACCTTCGGAACTTCAATATGGATGCTTAATTGTATTTGGGGATGGATTATGTTCTTAATTAAACTGTGTGTTTTGTTAGAATCTTTGCCTACATTCTTGCCATTGATTATTATATGACATTGAGTAATCTGCTTTTGACTTACTTCAAACTGCCTCATTAAGAGTTTACAGTGCATGAATAATTCATTTCTTATTTCGAGTAGTAAATCTCTTGTTGGCAATGTTATTGGATCTGTCTGTATTGCATAACGCCATCCATTTTGCCCCTTATGTATCTGTCTCTCAATTATTGTTCCTTTTAATATCACCTTGTATTTCACTGTGTTTCTTTATTGTGTCATCAGTGGTTTATATATTCTTTGTAATCTATCATTCCTTAAATTTCTTGGTCTTTGAAAACTATCTTCTGTGCTAATCTGGCTTGCAGGAATACCTGGCTGTGCTAAGTCTGCTCTTTGCAAGGAACTATTGAATACTCCTGGTGGACTTGGAGATGATCGCCCAGTCCATAGTTTAATGGGTGACCTTGTCAAAGGTACGATTGTCTATGAGATGTTATCAAGGTTACTTGTTGGATATTTATGAAATGATGACATCAGTTGGAGGTTCTATAGTTCCCCTAATGGAATTGTGATTTCATAATCTGTTGGAGAATCGTGATCAAAGTTGATCAGTGGTAATATTGTTTTGAACGAAATGTAAATATATTTTCCAAATGTGTCATCTCTTACTTTTCATTGTTCATGGTAACACTTCAATTGACACTGATTTTCATGGTTAGAATGAAAACTTAGGTTTCAAAATCATTCATTTCTGATTGAATATTTCTCTTGTATTCTGTTTGTACTGATTTTATTGTAAAACGATTAAGAAGCTAAACATGAACAATCTATTTTTATTTAACAGTTTTGCATATCAACAGGAAAATATTGGCAGAAGGTTGCTGAGGATCGCAGAAAAAGACCATATTCTATAATGCTTGCAGATAAGAATGCTCCAAATGAGGAAGTTTGGGGACAGGTAAAATTCCCCTAGCTTTGCAAAAAAAAAAAAAAAAA
>JAYMTF010002226.1:0-19104 GCA_036897485.1 Pelargonium nanum | reverse complement strand
GGGTGGGTAAATGAGTATTTTAATGTGGTGGCAAGCTCTCATTGGCTTGACTTAGACTAAGCCAAAAAATTATTGGCTTAGATTCCTTATTTTCATATATATATTTAGTAGTAGCGACACACTTTGAAAATTTGCAAGTCTCTCGGTTCAGTTAGTCAGGAACTCGAAACTCAGATCATCAAGGAGATCTGTGACATGAACAAATTGGAAAGTTGCGCCTGAGCATAACATTGGAGGTTGCATCTTTCCAATCAATTCCCATGCAATATCAACGTCTCTTGGAATTCTATCACTCTTCCTCATCCGATAGATCTAGTGGTCTCGCGTATTCATAGGATCGTCATGTTTTCAACACCTTTAGTACCTTGAAAAGCTTTTCTTGTATCATTTTGATGGTTTCTCTTCTTTGGTGTTTGTACACTTTTGTCGATAGAAAAAAATGTATGTATGTATGTATGCAAATCTCATCAATGGACTTTAGTTTGAGAGCATATCTAATTGGATTTATGAGGGTTTGTTGTCATATATATGTGTTTTTATTTTCATGTAGTTGAGCTTATGGACTGCTACACACGACAAAAGCTTGTGATGGGTATAAAAAAGATAGAGGATTAGAGGGCCTTGCCTTCTTATGGAAAAGTTGTCCTTGTGATCATTTTTTAGAATTCAATAATTGGTTTTCAAGTGCCACTTCAGTATTTATTGACACACCGACATGTCAATTCAGATACGGAGTTCACGTGTGCATTCCACGTCATCATACCATTTCATTTTTTTATCATTCACAGCTAAAATGACACCGCTCAGGTTATCTGCAAAAAAATAATAATGAAACACAACGTTTTGTATGACATGCACACGTGACCCATGTATCTCACGTGTCAACAAATGCTAACGCGGCACCTAAAAACTGGCTACAACCGGTTGAGTGAGTTTAATTAATAATAAAAATTGTTTACAATAACTCAAACAAAGACAAAACACTATTTAAGAACTAAACCTTAAAAATGCGTCGGTTCAAAGAAGAAAAAACCATTTAACCCTCTAAAGTATTAAGACTAAAATGGTGACTTCTTTCTTCAATATTAACGAACTTCAATTACATTACGTATCATCATTTTGCTTAAAATACGTATTTAGAGTCTCTTACAAACCATAGAAACATCTTAATCTTAGCAAAAGGATCTGCCTAAACCCTATGCATTGCCAAAACAATGCAGATTTGTAGCCACAAGTGATACATTATTGGCATGGCCGACAGCATAGCAAAAGTGCACATCACCTTTTGCTCCACTAATCATTGGCTTCACAATTATATTATTCACTTGTAGGACCATCAAATGCAACTAGGAATCACCAGAAACCATTCCACATTCAGATTCTTCAACAATAGTAAAGCAACAAGTAAGAGCCAGCTTGAGCTATAGCCAAGGAGGCAGTTCAATTACAGATGGTTGCATCGCCCCTAAACCCGTAAATATTGTCACCTTACAACTAAAAGGAAGAGCGTATCTATGCGTAGGGGAATATACAATGGCGAGGACGGCCAGATCCAACAATCATCGGTCAAGAGACGTAGCGTCTAATTACAGAACCACCGGAGACTTGTGCAAATAGCCACCCTACCAGTACATTCTACGTTTCACGTCCTTCAACTGCTACCTTGATCTAAAAAGGTAGCTGAAATTGAAGGATTATGTATAGGAGAGTCCTTGTGCCAAAATGTGAGTCCTCTCCACCATCGACGGATGTACCATCAGTGTTGTCTCTTACCACGTAGTCAAGAGTTGCAAATATATTCACTTTCTTCTGCTGTAATAGACTCCGGGGCCTGAATAATTATGCTGCCGGTGACGAGACCCGGCACCTCTCCCGCTACTTCCTCTCCATGCGTGACCAGCAGCTCTGCTGCTTCCACTCTGCATCCAGTTCATTGTCTGGTTTCCCATCCCATTAAGCTCTTCCTCTTCTCTGTCATTATACTCCAAAACCAGCCTCTTGATATCTTGTTTCTCTTCAAGCTCAGCTGCTTCCTTCTGTTTTGTGCTCTGCACAAGTGAGCAATCTCGGGGGATGTTCATCTGCTTCATTTGCTGCTTGTTACCACGCTTCACAAGAACCTTCACCTGAACCTCCTTGCTTCCTCCCGCCTCCTCATCTAATGCTTCATCGCCACTTTCTCCACCAACCCTTCCATGATGATCCTTGCCAGACCCCTCAAACAAATTTATTGGTATCATCATATTTAGAGTGGGCCGGCCACGCAGCTCTTGCCTACGCTGCTCCATGCTTTCCTGCACTCGGGATTAAAATAATGTGTAGATATGCAATCAGCTAAAAGGCACAGGCTTACTACATATGTAAGATAATCAACCTATGTACAAGTCATTCTTGGTGATAAATGTATAGATAGCTATAACAATTTCAAATATCAGGGTTACAAAATACTCCCTCCGTCCCAAAATGAGTGTCATTGTTTCTATTTTGAGAAAAAGTAAGGATAAGTAAGTGTGGTATATTTACACTTGTATTCTCTAGATCACGTGTTATAAAAAACTTAAGGAATACTAACTAACTTATTATAAGGATACAATTGACAATTTATGCATAATTAACTTCCTAAAAAATGAAAGAGAAGACGAAAGAGAAACAGGACACTCATTTTAGGACGAAGGGAATAATATTCACCCCCATGTGGTGATTTAGATGTCGAGTTCTTTTAATCATACGAGTTGTAGAACTATTTAAGAAATCATTAGAACATTATGAAAATATAACTTTGGATATTTGTAAATAGTATGAACTTATTAAAAAATAATAAAGACCATTATTAGCAAAAAAATATGAATAACAGCATTCTAACCTGCATCACAGCTTTGAGCTCTTGGTCAAAATTCTCTACTTCTTGTGGGTCCACTTCAGCAACCACCTGTCTAACATGGACCTCATCATCCTCATCAGAACCAGGCCCAGCCCCATCATCGTCCTCATCATCCTCACTGTCGCATCCATCATCGTGGTTCTCTTCATCCAACTCTTCATCATCATGTCCCTCTGGGTCAATAGTGCCACTCCCTGAATCACTGTCACTATCCCCATGTACCCCGCCGTTTTCCTCATTACCATTTGCAATGCTTTTCCCATTTGCTGAGATTGTATTTGAAGTGGTCCTCTTAAAAGCCTTTTCAGAATCAGAATGCTTCTCACTGTTGCCCTTGTCAGTAGAGATGCGTTCATGCTCCTCAAGTTCTACCAGAGCTGCATTGACTTCTTCTATGGATGAGTATCGAGTCATGCTAGGACGTAAATCTGCGAATAAGTCCTGCAATTCTTGATCCGTGAGCTTTGAGATACTATCACATATCTACATATAAAGCTACAATGCCAGGCTTCTCACACAAAGTCTAGCTACATATGCCACTCTCCTCAGCAGCGTGTCGGTGTCGGACACTCGAATCGGACACGACACTCTTCCGATACTCTACGGACACTCAGTGCCCTATTTTAAATTATAATTTCATATTTTAAATCATATTTTAATTCTTTATCAAAAAAATCCTAAGTTATTTTGTTCATGTATTGTAATATACTATCAAGTTAAATTTCAATACAATTAAAAACCATAAATACATATAATTAGCTATATATAAAATATTTATTTAATAAAAAAATTAACGTGTCGGTAACGTATCGTGTCTATTATTTTGAAAATGGTGAATCGCGTGTCCGAATCGCGTCGTGAATCGTGTTGCGTGTCGGTATTGGTGCAACATAGTATATAATTATATATGTATACCAGAGTATTATAAATGGAGCGCATGACTGACCTGCAAATCAAATTCAACATCTAGTGGTAGCCCACCCTTGCTTAGAATATACCTCTGGAAATGTATTAAGAATCGATCAAGTTTCCTTTTGGAGGATCCTCGGTCAAAGTAGTGCCCACAGGTCTCAAGAAGAGTAATAACCATCCTTATGCGGAAACAATCTTCTGGAGGATCTAGAGTATCTTGCTAATACATCGGAAAAGCAAAATTGTATTATCTTATCGGAAATCTGAGCAAAATTATATAATTATCAAGATTTGCATTGATATAGCAGAATAGTATATTCAGATATAATTATCACAAATCTTGACTCTTGAGCGTTCAATTGCTTTAGGAATCAATTCATGATATCTATTACATAAGTTTTTAAAAATATAAATTCTCTGCGTCAGATCATGATCTTTAGGACAACCATCATTGAACAAGATGCACAAAAGACTACTTCCTCAGTTCATGCCACTCCAATTCCAAGTAAGCAACTCGAGGGATGAATATAATATTTGTATATGGTTTCCAGAAAAGTTATGAAGTGAATTTGTCATACAATTGGTCCACTTCTCTATCACATAAATACTATATGCATACAGGACAGGAGCTTATTAATGAAGCACATGTCCAAACTCATTCTCAATTTTACGACACACTATATATTGAAAAATGAAACCATCTAGTTAGACGCAGCCTGGAAGAAGACTTTTGAAAAATCTGCCCTGGGGGACGCAAACAAAAACACATCTCCTTTTTTAAAATAAAATAAATATAATAACAAGTTAACAACAATTAATGATTTTTTTTTTCAACAGCCCCTGGCTTGCAGTATAATATGATCAAGGAGAAATGTGAGTAATGTGTTTTATTGGTAAAACTATTAAAATCCCTGATTATGATAAAAAAATAATAATTAAAAAAAACCTCTACATAGATTCAAAACAAGGCTGAGCACAGACCACAAAGAACTGAGAGTAATAATCAAGAAAAAGACCATCAAGAATTTTAAAACATTAATCTGTTCTCGTTTACAGTTTTAGTTCTCATCTGTGCAATTTAATTTTGATCTTGATATTGATCAAGTTTAATATTACAATTTTAAAGCATTACAGTTTCAATTTAATATTTGTTCTCATTTGTGCAATATAATTTGTTCTTTGCAATTTTGGTTCCAAAATTTTGATCCAAACTGCTATGAAGATGATAAAGAATAAAATTCGAATTAAGAACACAAAAGATACCATCAAGAACAAGTATAATAAATAAAATATTTTGAAAAAAATATAATTTGTTCTTTGCAGTTTTGGTTGAATTTTGATCCTAACTGCTATGAAGACGAAAAAGAATAAAATTCCAATTAAGAACACAAATGATAACATCAAGAACAAGTATAATAAATAAAATATTTTGAAAAATATAAATAATTAAACAAGAGGATACACCTTCAAGCTATAAAACTAACAGAATAAAATTTAGAAAGTTTGGGGAGTTAGCTGAAGCAAAAAATAGTTCAGGGTAGCTAGACAAAGAATATCATAGTTCAGAGTAGCTGGATGAAGGTTCCCCTAATAGATGAACAAAATGTTTTTATGAAGGAAACATAATCACAGTCACACTCGTACATGCACCAACATCCACACCCATACATTGCAATTAAATGCTAATATGAAGGCAAGTACTAGAATGGTATAGATGTGTGTGTGTGTGGAGAGAGAGAGAGAGAGAGAGAGAGAGAGCAGGGAAGGAAATTATAAATAGCTCCAACTGAAGAAAAAAATCCAAAAAAAGTACTAGAAAAATAGACCAAAAAAGGCTGTTTGGCAACGACTTTCCCTCATATGATATTGCCCCGGGAAAGTAATGTCCTGTGAAGAAAAGGTGGTACTTGACAGCCATTTTTTGGTGTATATGTGTTAATATGAATGTTTTTTCTAGTAGATTTTTTGTTTTCTTTTTCATGCCTAGTACCTTTTTTGGAATTCTCCCATGCAAGGCCAGAACTAATAAAAGCTTGCATGTCATGGCATTTTTGGTTTTCCAAGGTAAATTATCAATAAAGATAAAACTCCATACCTCTGCTGTGCTGTGACCAAAAACAAGAATCAAATAAAGTGTCTCAAAAATGACAGATGAATCCACGTGTTCATAGTTGTATAGCTCCCCTAGGAATCGCATATGAGCAATGCGCTTCTGCTGCATCCCATAATCATTTAATTCTAGCCCAAGCCGAATCTCCTCCAAAACCTATAAGTAATTATACAAGTATTAGACACAATTTCAACAAAACACAACTATAAACACAACCATGCACATATGCTTGTTGGTTTGGTGACAGGAGGGGTAGATGGGGCCTTGTCATATTCAATTCGACCCAGTTGAAAACTAGAATTTTACATCCATGAGGAAAGGGTTATAGCCATCAACATCTAACCAAAGATAATAAGCATAAGCACCAATTCCTTAAAAAGAGGTGGAAAAAAATAACAGCACTAAAATGTTCCATTGAACCTTCAAAATGTTGATATAAAAACAAAAAAAATCTAGACTCCCAACGTTAACAAAAGATGTCACTTGGTATGTTGGTGAAGAGGAAGTATCTAATGCTGAGCCCATGAATTACTTTCCTTCACTAAAATCCATGTGATGCACATTGCCAAGTCCAAACAAAAAATAGGTACAGAAGTAGCAACCAGCATATAATAAAACAAATTGGTAACATCCATAATAACAAAAGGGGGAAATCGCACATGAGTACTTTGAACTATGAACTTTTACACATGAGTACCCTTAACTTTTTTTAACATACAATTACCCTCAATTTTAAAAACTTGTTAATGTTAATAATAGGGTTAACATGCGTATTAAAAGACTGAAGTGCCCTCACAAATGTAAATCAACTCATCTTCACAGATTACAGGGGCAAAATCAGTATAATACAAAAATAAAAGGACATGTGCAAGAAATGTGATGAAAGAGAAGAATTTTCTGTTAGCTTTAACTAACAGAATGGGTTTTGAAAAATTGAGGGTAGTTATGTGTCATGAAAGAAACATCAAGGTACTTGTGTGCAAAAGGTGCATAATTCAGGGTACACGTGCAATTTCCTCTACAAAAATATTTCTTCAAGAAGATAATGTATTGCAATGAAAACAAAGACACTAATTCGATAGAAAGATTTGAGTACTGCAAAAAACAAACCTCATCAACAACAGCAACTGCAAAACTATCATGATATCTACTCAAACCAGCAGTGAGAGAGGCAATCAAGTGTATATGTGCATATTTCCCCCTGTGAACTTTCATGAAGCATTTTAAAATATATGGTTCACATTCACTCCAGGGTAATTTTCGAAGTTGTCTTAGCACATGCTCAATGGAAGACTTATCAAGGTCTGAGAAAAGCAACTTTCTTATATACTGCAAAATGAAAATGATAATATGTTACTTTGTTCAGATATAAAGATTGACAAATCTCAAAATTCATGATAGGCGCAACCACAACTAGGAAGATGATTTTTTTATACCTGATGCAATGGAGGGCGGATTTTAGAGATACGTGCAGATCTTTCAGGTGGCTTGCACAGGTAATAAGCATTTTCTACGAGGGTGCTGTGACGAGGATCCAAATTTTTAACATTTTTCAAGCGCATCAAGATCTCCAACATGTTAGCCATGCGTACAGTTGTTTCAGGAGACCGGTACAGAAAACGACCACATGTCTCAAGCAGATTGCAAGCAACATCAATGTTATGATGAGTAAAATCATCTAGACAAGCCTGCAATCATCATCTACGTGTAAGTAAACAGTTTGAAGGGAAATATTTAAACCCATATAAATAATATCATCTCCAACTTCAATAGCTAGAAAAATTCTAAATTCATCTTTCAACAAAATTTTAACTGCTCAAATAGTGGACTCGCAGTTTCGCACACATTTAGTGAAAATAAAAGAAGCAAAGCCAACCGCATATATAAATATCTCCATGTATTTTTTTTAACTCTTTTGTGACCTGAATGTATTAAAAGCTCGTAGTTCTGTGTATCATAAGCCCCATATGCAAAGCATCGGAATGTATCCACAGTCCACTAACATTGATGAATGCAAATATGTACTTCTAATGTGAGCTTCACAAAAGATATATTTACAACCTGTATGATGCATTTGATTTTTTTTTTTTCACAACTTAACAGAAACGCCTTCCAAAGAACCACCAATACGATATATCATAAATATAATTTCATTCCTAAGTTTGGTACTACAGCATCACTAGTTAAACTGAATAAAATTTTGGTAATGATTGCATTTGACATAGAAAAAATGATAAATGCAAATATTGGTAGATGACCAATAATGTTTCATATAAAACTATGGAAATATTCTTTTCACCACCTCCTACTATTAAGAGGCAATCAGTGACAAGGTGAGTCTGGAGCTTGATCTTAAAGTGGTGGAATAAAGGTTAATGAACTGATCAAATCTTGACAAAACATATGCAAGGAACATCAAGAGAACATTTTCAAATTTCAAAATTCAAAATAACCAATAAGCCACGAGTATATTTCATGTGAATAGACAAAAGAAACCTCACAAACACATAGCCAGCTTACCTTCAAACAAGTAAATACGAGGCCAGCAGGCGCAATTTTAAATTTGCAGAGCTCTCCAATAAACCTAATATTCCTTATCTTTGTTTCAATGTTCATTTGATCCTGAAACAAATACAATTCAGAATGATTCAATTCAGAACAAACTAAGGCCAGAAGATGATGGCCAACCACTCCTTTTCTCAAAAAGACACATAAGTGGCAAAAACAGACCTTTTTATTGATTAGGAAGTTAAACTCCTCCTCTAACATTTGTAAGAGCATGGACGAGACATCCTTCATACAAGTTGACAGTGTGGCAACCATGCGTGAGTAATATGGCAATAATTCCAGAGATGTCCTGGGAACATTAAACAGTGCCCTCACTAGCTTTTTTCGACTTGACTTTGAATTCAGATAACAAAATTCTACCTGGATTCATAAGATAAAGATAGTGTCTAAATTTGACATGCATAATATCCCAACAAACATTTGAATAACACACTGAGAGATACGAAAGAGTGAACTCTAATGGAGGGACAATTACAGTTAATTGATCTATAAGGTCGCGGCTCACGCAACCCGGGAGCCTCTGCAAAAGAGCATCCAAATTTGTCCCTTCAACACCTTTGAGTTTTTCCTTTTCAATTTCTCCTTTTCTCTCAGCATCTTTTTCCTTCCCTTTCTCCTTGTCTGGATCTTTGGTCTTTTCTTTGTCCTTTTCTTCCTTATCTTTCCCTTTCTCGGGGCTTTTACCCTCCTGCAAGGCACCAGAGTCGGCAGAAATTTCTACAGTATCTTGAATAGCTGCTTGCCCTCGATCTGACTCAGAAATTGGTTCCTGCGTATACAAATTTTCAGCAACGCCTTAGTCATTATGTAATACTAGAAAGAACAATCACAAATCAACTTTTCATATATAAGCTTTGTTTTCCCTCTAAGCAATAAATCATGATTCCTTGACATCAATGTCCATCGAATGAAATTACGATATTGTTAGCCTTACTTCATGACAAAATTGTCTACTGAACAAATTTTCTACAAAGGTGCATACAGCATCACCCTCTACAAAAAGCAGAGATGTCATGGATTCGACCCCATTGGAATTGACCCCCACCCCAATAATCTATCACCTTCAAGGGACAAAATTTATTAATGTTATCTTTATGTCGTTAGAAGAGAGATACATCACCTTCTATACCATAGCTAATCAAGGTAAAACAGAAGACAGGATTTATTAATAAATAAATAAATAAAACAGAGTTTCCTTACCATTGGCTGCTCTTGCGTCTTAGCAGATTGCTCATTCACCTTAGAATCTGCTTCTCCCAATAACACTGCAGGAACAAATGCTCTAGAAAAAAACGAGTATATTTCAGTCAATCTTCTAAAGCAATCACAAATGAGACATAAATCAATTCTGCACCATATATTGTCTAATACTCAATTCTGGATGTCCCATTTGTTTGTCTACTTTGGAAAGTCAAAGGTAAGTTTTACTTGGGTTTGATGAATTTGAGTAATTGAGAAAATAGAAAGCTTATGCCAGCCAAAACAGAAAGCAGAAACTGACAGAAAATATCCACTGAAAACAGACCTGAGATCAGGTAAGCATTCATAGAAACCCCTTGTATCTTCATCATCCCACATTGTTTCAAGAGCGGAAGAATCCTTTACAACAGAAGGAGAAGCATCCTCTCCAGTAGTAACCCTAGTTGTGTGACCATCATCTGGCATAACTGGAGGTTGCATATCAAGAGCTTCTGCCAAACTACAAGATAGAGGATAGAACAAACAGGTAAAAAAAAACAATAAGCAAAAAACATCTAGGAAAAATACAAACTAGATGCAACAGCAAGAAGTCACAGTTTCTAGCCTACAAGTTTCAAGCTAAGAAGAGTCAAAAGTTAGTACAGGAAGCATGGTGCCAGCATATAAGCACTAGTTCACAAGAAAATGTAAGAATATATGATTCCGAAACTTTGTTGCACGGAAAGTGTTACTCCTTCCATCTCTCAGTAAGTGTCTACATTACTTTTAACACAGCTATGTAAAATAAATGAAATGACAAAATGACAATTCATTGGCATTGTATTTTTCCCATACTATTATTTTGGTTCAATTCATTATTTGAAAAGCAAACAAATGAAGGATACAACAGGAAAACAAAATCTACAATATTTCACATAAATTAATAATTTGGGACAAAAACAAAGTAGAAGGTATTTGCAGGACAAAGGGAGTAACATTTTCCATTAATGCACTGTGAATATTGCATGAATGTAGATTTTTGGAAAGTTGAGCATACTATATTTGTTTAGTTGAAGAGAATCTAAACCAATGAGTTTGCAATAGATAAATTGAAAAATGAAACTTCAGAAATATATGAAAAAGTACATGTATACCATTTTTAAACACACACACCCCAAATGACATTATCGGGTAATTTCTTTATACTTACTTTTAAAATATAGATGAATTCAATATTTTATCTATTACTATAATTTTTTGCATTTTAAGAATACTTAAAAAAAATTACTCCCTCGGTCCCAAAATGAGTGTACTTGTTTCTATTTTGAGAAAAATTAAGAAGTTAGTTTATGTGGTATATTTACTCTAGTTTCCTCATAATCATAATCATGTGTTAAAGGATACTACTAGGTATATTTACTCTAGTTTCCTCATAATCATAATCATGTGTTAAAGGATACTACTAATATGTTATAAGGATACTATTGACAATTCATGCATAATTAACTTATTAAACAAGGAAAGTGAGCACTCATTTTGGAACAAATATTCAAATGAAACAAGACACTCACTTTGGAATGGAGGGAGTAATATAGATTGATATCAATAAAAATATTACATTTTAATTGAGATGAATTATATATATATATAGGAGGAGAGAGAGAAAGAGATCAACTGTATAAGTTTGATAAAAAAATGTTGAATAAAACTCAGAGTGTGCAAGTTATAATATAGTATATGTTTGTGAATAAGTAGATAAAAATGCAAAATAATGAAACTAAATTTTTTTTTAAAATCAAGGGATAAATGTCATTCAAGAATTCATAGATCTCGAAAGTTAGCATATTAAAAAATACCACCTATGAGAAGGTATTCTATTTTCAGCCTTCGGGAAGAATTTTGGATTCCAGGAATTGTCATTTTACCTTCTCTCCAATGAGATATTTAACCCATACATAGGAAAGTTATCTTTCACATTGACCATGTCACATTTTTCTTGTAAAATCCAACTACCAAAAAATACCTAAGAGGAATAACTTACTCATTTGCAAAGGGCAACAAAAAACTAATATTCTAGAGATTATAAACAAATTTTCTGCTGACATGAAAAATGTCTTCAGGCAAATGATATCAGAGGTCAATAAACAGCAAGAGCCAGTGACAAATATTCAATACACAAAGAGCCTGAAAACCCTTAGGACTTAGGAGAACAATCGAGGACAATCTTGTTATGCCTCGTCCATTTAACATTAATACATCTATCCAATTTAAACTATAACCCTGTTAGAGAAGAACAGGTAAAGCCCAAATGCAAGGTGGAACTAGTTTTGTCTCCTTTAATCTTCCTAGTTATTGGCTACAAATTTTTCAGCTTCGTAGTAACCATCTAAAAGAGTATCTAGATGCCAGCTAAGCAATCCCAGCTTGTAACCAGTATACATGATAAAACTGCTCTAAGAATTTTATTTTAACTAAAATCCCGTTTAAACCAACATTACAACGTAATATGACTGATCTAGGTGCACTCAGCCCCAAGATCTCTCCAAAGCTATGCTTCCATTCATTTGATTCATGTATTTGCTCTCTTTATGCTGAAATTCATGGAAAACATCACAATTTTTTACATAATTACTAAAATCTTTTTGCCTAGATCAGGCTACTAGTACTCTTACCTCCATCACTTGACTATTACACTGATGAACATAACCTAAATTCAACTGATTGGCGATCCTAACAAAGATGCTTGGTGTTTAATAGTCACTAATATAGTAATATCTAGTTGGAAATTCAGGTCCTGAACCGGAAGTCATCCATGATACAAACATTTTATCTCCTGAAACAATTAATGGTGTAATAATTTAATCATCCAGATATTGCACTATTCAATAGAAAAAGGAAAAAAAAAAAAAATCAACAATAAAAGACAATACAATATGCTACAATAGTGTGACAAATAATTCCAACAGCTAATGAGTTGATTTATCTGATCAATAATCATCAGCAGAAAATCAACAGAGCAAAGATAATAAAATCAGAAAGAAGCTTACGAGGATACATTGCGGTACAAATGGTCATAAGATTTTCGCAGCTTTTCATATGAAGAGACATTTTCATCACTGAGCTCTCCCTTAGCATTCAGGATCTTTGCATTTTCATGTTCCATTTGGCGAAGTGACTATCACACAACAGAAATCCATCATTTCCAACCATTATAAAAATAAAAATAAAATCATTCTAACTGTAGTCCTAATCTACAGGCTACTTTCCTGTTTTAAGATGTCCCATGACATTTCCTTTTGGAAATGTGAAAAGTCAAAACTTCAATTCTTTTCCATTTTGGAGAAAAATTGTATGAATGCATTAGGATGTCTAGAATGATAGAGATAACCTATGAATCAACACGGTATATGAATGCAACTACTGATAAGAGGACCTATACTAGTGCTCTAATAAATGGAGACAAAAGGTATGGAATCAGTACCAAACAAATATAATAACCAGAAGTATAGAAAAACAAATACAGAAAATAAAAATCTTACAGTATGCTCGGACTGAAGCAGTTCTGCAACAGAATCATAGTATGAATTAAATGCCTTCCTAAAAACTTTCTTCTGATCAGCTGTGATGTTGAGACCTTTAAAGAACTGCAACAAAATTTAAGCAAGAAATTACATATGAGATCAAAACTAAGCAATCCTAAGACTAACGGGGGAAAAAATCCAACATCTAGTGACAGTAAATGAACATGTCTTTTTGTAAAATTATACTCACTCCTCCGTCCCAAACGAGTGTCTTGTATTCCTTTTTGGAAAAAAAAAATGAGTAGTTAGTGGTGGACATTTCCCCTTGTACCCATGTGCATGTGTTGTAACAAAACTAAGGGATTGTAACTTATTATGGGAAAGTTATTGACAATGTATGCATAACTAGCTTCCTAAAAGGGAAAGATGACACTCATTTTCGGACAAAATTCAAGAGAGACAGGACACTCAATTTGGGACGGCAAAGTATGAGATATCAATTGTCCAATACAAAGTATGTATTTGTTTACATAAAAGGCCACAGAAAGGTGGTACCTCTTCATAAATTTCTTGTCCAGATAATGGAAGTCCTAAAAATATTCTCCCTTGCCGAGCAAAACTTGAAAGAAGAGTCAAATTTGTCTGAGTAGCATCCCTGTCCTTTAAGTGTTCCGTGTTAGTAAGATCTTTGATTATATTAACGAAAATGCCACTGTCTTCTATAACTCCAACAAAGTAAAGTTCCAAAAGGAGTTTTAATGTGCTGCGCTTCTTCATGGCCTTCAAATTTCTGTCTGTTTCTAAGTCATCCCCAGATTTTCCAGGAAAGAAAATCTTCAACAGCCCCTGTATCAGACTTGGAGAAAAGTCCTTATACCTTTGATGAAGCAAAGAGCATATCTGAAAAAATGATGCATATCAAATGCTAAACGGATCACCAGAAAAAATGTGTAAGGCATAACTTGTGAATATAGATGACTAAGTCCAATAAGTTAATAAATGCTACATCATAGATAACAAAGGTGTTTGCATGTCATATGCATGCTTCAAGTTGCTCAGTTCAGCAACTAAAACAACTGTATCTTTATATTCCTGTCCAATATGAGAATAATAACTGTAATTCTAACAAGTTTGATCAGAAAAACTAGAAATCACAAAGCAAACTTTAATAAATAAATAGAAAACTGGATGGAAATAGGGACGTGTTCAGTGATCCAACCAATACCGACCCGAGGATTTTTATCAATAAGAAATGTAAAATTAGACCAAGGGTATGACATGGCTGGGAGAATCAATTTTATTTTCGTCACAATCCTAGAGAAGGAAATGTAGAAACCAATTGGAAGTGGGAATTTTTTCAAGGAAATGTAAATATTCTTACTGCACAAGTTCATGGCCAAATTCTCACTTTCATTCTGTCCGCTCATAGATACTTCACTAGGTTCCTTATAGATCAATGTCATTTCATGTTTGAATGGCACTAAACTAACCAAACTTCAAACGGTAAACTTAAACAGGGACCACTAGAACAGTAAAATGTTAATGATCAGTTGATCACATATGCAGATTTCAGAAAATAAGGCAAAACTTAAATTTCATGCAGCATTTTTAGACCAGAAGAACATAAAACCCATAACATGATTAAGTGGTCATCAAGTATATCTAATACATGTCAACCGGAAAATTATATTAAAAAGAAAACATCTCAGGCAAATTCATTGTGCATTCATATCAACCACTTGTTAGATTTATACAATTCTCCATGGAGGAAGCAAATGAATCGTCACAAGAAGCTAAATTAAGCAAAATGAATAATGGCTGTTGCATGAGCATAAAATGCAATGAAAATGGATAAGGTACCTGTACTGCAGCTTGTATGTCTGAAGTTCTAAGCTTAGCATCACATATAGCTGTCACAGCTTCACTAACGAATTTGCTCAGATTAACACCACGCAACTCATCCATCAATCCTTCACGCAGCTCTTCATTTATCTGCTTTAGTTTCTTGATAACAGCTGTGTTGCGCTTAATGCTAGAGTCCAATGTCCTGAGGAATCCGGAGTCTGAAACAAATGTTCAATTGTATCAATATCTAAGGAGCCATAATACAGATCAAAGTCCTTATAAAGTCATCTAACCCCACCCCTTCCTCTCTCTTCTCTGAAATTAAAGGCACTTAAAAGTAAAATAATTAAGCTTTTGTAACCACCCGATAACTCAGCATCCATGTAACCCACCCTTCTTTTACTTTTCGTATAGTAAAAGAAACATTTATAATTAAAAATAAGCTCTCATATATGCTATTTGATTAGTAAGACAAATATGGCATTGAGTACAAGCGTGAACTAAATGAGATCATAATTTCAGTCCATAATGTCTCTTTTATCTTGCCTCCAACCATGGAACCCAACCTGGTTCCATGAACGAACAGATTGTGCCAGCACCCTCTGCCGCTAATTTGCTACCATAACAGAAGTTGACTACTTCCACCATGTTTTTCAGGAGCAATGCAGCAAGCTGAAGCGGCCATGATATAATCATGCCCTCACCCTCTGCCACCACCAACCCTAATGCCAACTGCAACTCCAGGAGTCATCTTGCTATAGGTTATGTAATGGTTAATATTATTAGTCATTAGTTTAGAATAAATCAGAATTACAATATTGTGTCTTAGACTTGTACAATCAGAATTACTGCATTTGCAAAAGATTCCATGAAGAAAGACAACAAAGGAACAGATGATTATATAAGACAATTTCACTTTTAAAAGAATACATAATTATTATCACTCAAATCCCACTATATCCACCCACTGAGGAGTTCACACAATAGCAATAGCATTCCTCCGATCTAAATATAGACCCAATAAAAAGCATATAAAAGTCTGGTATAAAACTTAAGAGTTAAGACAGTATGAGATATTTTATCTATTTAAATTACCAGTCATACAGTTCACAGAATAAATCCTAAAAAATCTAGTGTTATTCACTAACCAGGCCTTTCAGGGCAAAGGTTGGTTTTACGAAGAGCCAATTTTGCCTCAATAGATTTCTTGAACTCTTCAAGACGAGCTGCAGCTTCCTGCAACAAGAAATACAAAAGTTTCTTACAATATTTAACAGAGAAGTTATTTCTTTATAGTGATACCTCTAAGACCATGCAAAAAAACTGTTGACAACACATAACTCATGTTCAATCTAAAGAAAGTGCACATGGCACTTGGTTCACCCGACTACCCGAGGACCAATTTGATATGGTACATGGTGTCAGCAGTGTTGTGATCACAAGTTGATGCATAATCTACAACTCAATTTCCTTGGACCTAAAAACTAACAGCCTAATAAAGACTGGATAATTAATTGTACTATTCTATTCTTTTCACCAGACATCCTTTAGAGAGATCTTCCATAGACCAGCCATGAAAGACAGACCTAGACCATAAAACCACAAAATCATTGAATATTAGGTAACATAGTCTCACTCTCACCTCATCGTCTTGCTTTCCATGATGTTCGCCTCCACCACGACACTCATCCTCATGCTGATCCATCATCCTATTTGTTTTCACAGACAAATACCTGCATTCAATGCAATTGTGGAGTGAATAGGAAAACATTCGCTCCCAAAATACAAGACATCACAGGCAATATAGAGGATAATTGAAAGTACTGCCTCTTGGTCAAGTTACAAATGACGGATGCATCTCACCCCTATATCAAGTACAAATGTTTGAAAAATATCTCAACCCGACCAAAACAGTGTATGCCGCTAGAAGCCTAGAACCATAAGCACGAGCCAAGAAGTCACATATCACCTCTTAAATGGCGAACCCTGCTTGAGATAAATAACAAGCCTAACACTATTTGGAACACCGTGCCGAAGGCCAATCATATAGTGCTATCAGCACTAAACCCATATCACATTTTTCATCTACTGCACACACATTGTAATTTGAACTGAAAACACACTACAGCATATCATGATATCCAACAGAACACACAATATGATAACAATGAGTGCAGTTTAAGATGCAAAAATCAAGCAAAACATCCTATTCCATCCATTCTTTTTCAAAAGACCAAATTAACTCCTATTCAAGGATCACTGAAAACATATCAGGACTCGAAATACAAAACTAAGCAAGATTAGTCACAATCTCTCCCTTTTTTTTCTTTTTCTTTTTGAAATACAATCTCTACCCATTTTAATTTCTAAAAAGAGCTAACATATCGAAAAGCCAAAAATTGAAATTTTCTGAGATTATCGTGAAATTAAGGAAAAGGGTTCGGCGGGGGTGGGATTAGGGTTTTGATTATCAAAGTTAGGGCACTGGATAAAAGCGAATTTGCTGAAATTAAAAGACAAAACATCTGGAGTTCAAACGAAGAAGTGAGATAACAAAAAAGGTCAGAGACCTGAGGATCGAGATCGAAAGAGGCGCAAAAACAAGAACAGAGAGAAACGAATAATGGAGGTAACAGTAATGGATAGTGATAGAGATACAGAGAGTGTGTGAGAGAGTCTCACCTTGTACCCCCGAAACAGAGCGAGAAACAGAGAATCAGACACGCACGGTCTTGGTGGCGTACCGGGAACAAGAAGCAAGCTATATCAACTGACGATTATAGAAACAGAGTTAACGTGCGATTCTCAGTTTTTTTCATAAAACTGAATAAAACACATATATTAAGCCGAATCGTGTTTTTAAAATTTTATATATTCAACCGGTTTCGCCCGATTTCGAACGGTGAGGGGCGGTTTCGGTTCACCAGGTATATATCGTATTGAAGTCTGGCCCGATATCCAAATGTAACCAGACCTGCAGACGCGGCTATTTTTAATCTGACGTGGCATAAATTGCTGATGTGGACATAATTTTACACCATAAATAATTAATTAATCTAGATAAACGACTCAATTTAGTCCAACTTTCGTGTTCCGACCCATTTTGAATCTAAACTTTTGAGTTTCAACCCAACTTGGTCCTCGAACTTTTTTAAATTCAAAATAGTCTTTGAATTTTAAATATTGGTCCAATTTGATTCATTAACTTTTATTTTTATTATAAAATCTAAATTATTATATTAATTTGATTTATTATTTTATTCGATGATAACATTGTTTCTCTTGTAGCGTTAGTTGTAACAAAACTTTCATCACTTGAGCGATTTCTAAATAGCGTAACTTCTACTTCAATAAGTTTACACATCTTTTTGAAGACGATCAATGAAGAATAAATTCTTCAAAACCCGAATCTCTAAGTGTTATATTTGAATAATGAAGCAACTCATATATACATATAAAAAAACATCATAAATCTTCATCTTCAATCTTTCTCTTTCTTTATTGAAATTCCATACTCTAATGGAAAATCTCTTGATTTTCCACTCCATCCGAACACACGTTACACCGCTCGCTTATGTGTTTATTTCACATAAAGCTAAATCATTGTCGTTCAAGATTTATTGATACACGTTTCTTTCTTATTCTCTCTTTTTATATATGTCATTTATTTTTCCGATATCCTAATATAGTTTTCTTCACTTGTTCTTAGAGGATATCTTATTAATTTGTATGTAGCCTCAGCTCATACATATGTTGACGCTTTTATTCTTTTTGTTCGTTTAGTTCAAGGCCTTGTTTGGTAAGTCTACTTTAATGTCTATATAGGTAAAATGTCCATAGAGGTAGTTGTAAGTAGTTTAAATGTCTATAGAGAATAAGATGTTTGTTTGGTAAAATAATGTCTGGAAGGAGTTTGAAAAAAAAAAAATTATTGTCTGGTAAAATTGTCTAAAAGGAGGGGTGTTATTATGAAATGACCACATTACCTTTAATGTAAAAAAATGAAATAACAATAACAAATTATATTATCAGATAACTATAACAAACTAGGAGGTAAACCCACATGTATATGTGGGCTTACCGTCTGA
>JAYMTF010002225.1:0-19107 GCA_036897485.1 Pelargonium nanum | reverse complement strand
GCCTTCTTCACAATAACAGGACTACAATTTGAATCTAAACTATGAATATCAATCGCAAACATGTCTCTGCTTCCATCAATGCCTTTACGATAGTGATGACCTCCGATCATAAATATTTCAGAACCCAGAGCAACCATGGCCGAATCTTCTAGGAGCTCAGTTGCGCGATTAAGCTTCAAATAAGGCTCAGGTAATAATGGTAATGATGGTTAGGAAGTGATTGCATCTGCCAAGGCTTAAGTGGTAACGGGAAGGCGAGCTTAGAGGTCGTCGTTGATTGGTTGCGGTAAAGTGGCAATTTAGGTCTAACTTGTAGAGGCAATGCTCACCGAAGCCTCCCAGAACGAAGATGAGAAATTTACTTGAATCTTCCTTCCTATTCTTCTTCTTCTTCTCCGGGAAATCCGGTCACAGTGAACAAAGCAACGCACAAGAGGAAATCTTGTTGGGTATATATAGGCGGAGGAAAGGATATAGGCTTGTAGTTGTGAATAGTCAATTTTACCCTTGCATCAAATTTGGAAAAAGAGTTTCAACTAAGTACCAAAAAAATCAATAATTTGCACGGTTAATAATTTAAAAAGAAAAACAAGTGTTATAGAAGGGATCAATAAACATGGAGGGAAAGATGTCTTCCTTTCTCATTTTGGAACAGAACAAAATCAATTAAGAAAACAACACAATGTAAACAGCTTTAGGTAATCAATCTCATAACACCAATATGGAAGTAGCCACCACAATAAAATCTTCCATGGAGAGAAACAAAAAAAGAACAAGACAATGACCATGACTAAACAAAAACATAACCAGTACTCCATGGTTTTCAATATTTAAGCCCTACCCTACTAAAATGCTGCTGCCCAGACATCCCTTCCATTGATCACAGTACTACGAGAATCAAACACCAAATCGCTCTCCCCCAGGTTCAAGCACATCTTAATCGAATGCATCATCATCATCATCTGGAAGAGGTTGATTGGCAGCTTGAGCAAGTTCAGCTTCATGCCTGTTTAAGGAAAAAACATGACCAAAGAAACATTAGTTTCAATGAATTTTAAAAGAAATAAAATGGAGACACTAACAAACTGTTCGTATAGCAAAATAGTTGTCAGATTTTTTAAGAGAATCAAATGGAGATCACTGACAGACATTGTTCATTTAGCAAAATAGCTATCAGATGTTCAGGGGAAATTGAGCAACATATGGAGAACACTAAAAGAAACTGTTTATGTAGCGAAGTAGTTGTGAGATTTCAGGTGATAACGAACACTACAGGAAACCTCAATGAAGTGCCTACCAAATGACACAACCATATTACATGATATACAAGACTAATCATATATCTCAGCATGAAAATAAATAGAATTAGAAGACAATGAGTGTGCTTACTGTTGCTGTGCGGCCAAGTCAATGTGCACTTCTGGAGGAGCAAGAGCAGGAGACTCCACAAAGTGAAGGTTAGGGTCACTACAATAACCAAAGCAATCATCAATTCAATGTAAAATTCACATATTTAACTTAATAATAACATTAAAAACAGGAACTTTCATTACCCTGCAAGCTTCCTAGCAAGGTACAAGAAAGGCTTTTCAAAATTGTAGTTGCTCTTGGCAGATATTTCATAATACTGCAGATTCTTCTTCCTGTGAAAAGTGACCTGCTTGGCCTTCACTTGCCTGTTCTTCACATCAACCTTGTTCCCGCAGAGAACAATTGGGATGTTCTCACACACCCTACATTTGAATCACGGTAGAGTCATAAGCAAAGAAATTGCAATGCAAGGGACCCTGACATTTGAAAAACAAAAGTTCATGGAAGTTGAAAGACACACCTGCAGAGATCACGATGCCAAGTGGGAACATTCTTGTATGTCAACCGAGCAGTAACATCAAACATGATGATTGCACATTGTCCATGGATACTACATATAAAAAGCACAAAACATTAGAACATCAAGTAGGCCCATGACATTTTGCTGATAGTGGTTAATGCAAACAAGTGTTGCTCTTTGATCTAGAGTTTCAAACATAATTAAATTTCCAAATGCATAGCAACTTAGCCATCTGTTTTCACTTTTCAGAATATGCGATTTAACATTAAAAACGTAACTAATCTACTTACAAACAATAGAATGCAACAAAGTACAATCCACTCACTAGTAACCATCTCTAAGACCACCGAATTTCTCCTGCCCAGCAGTGTCCCAGCAGTAAAATCTGATTTTCCCACAGTTAGTGAAGAAGTCCAATGGATGAACCTCGACACCAATGGTTGCTGATCACAAAAAATACATATTATAAATACAAGAATATAGATATAAAGTGACAATTAAGGAGCCCCACACAAGCAGACCATATAAAACACTTACGCTCATATTTCTTCTCAAACTCGCCAGTAAGATGACGCTTCACAAAAGTAGTTTTGCCTGCATCACATCCAAAACTAGTAAACTACCAAACTTAGCAAATATAAAACAGCAAATACTATTCCATTACAGAGTAGAATTGAGTTCCTTGTGCAACTTTATTGCAAATCTCTCCTTATCATGCCGAAATCTTTACATTTTCAACAGATCAATATAATTCACTAACACTAAAAATCCAATCTTGAACTTAAAAGCTCTAAAATTTCCACAACGATATGGATCCCTCTAAGCTACATCCTTTTTCCAGAACAAAAAGATTGTGCATTCCGAGCCTTAAATCAATCATTTCCCAATATTTTAACCAAATTAGTTACTGAGTTCCAAGAAAGACAAAGAAACACAACACTTAAAACAAACTTCCATGAAATCATTCACATCAGCATCACCATTTTCTAATTATCAAGATAAAATACTCAAAGCGAACATCTAACAATCCAACAAGAACGCATAGTATATATTTCCGAGCAAAAATGAAGAATTACCTGTGCCTCCGTCACCGACGATGACGAGCTTGAAGCTCGGGTAATCAACAGTCTGCTGATTAGGTAAAGCCTACAAACAAACAAATTCAAAAAAAGATACGAACAGTGAAAATCTGATGTCGAGATCGAATCGGATAATTGAAGAGCGAGATCGCGAAACGAAACAGAAAGAGAAACAGTGAAAGGAGAGAGCGAGAGATTACCATGAGCAATGGTGGTGGCGATGAGCAGAGAAAGTGAGATCGGAGACGAGGTAGGGTTTAGGAGAAGAGAGCGAGAGATTTTGGGGAAGAGGAGAGAGAGGGGCTTTAATAAGGGTTGAGGCTCGGCCTCATCATGGCTTTAAGTTGACGCGATTCTCTCGTCCGTCTGATTTGCTTACTTCCTTTTTTGTTTTCATCAACGCTTTTTGGCCGTCCGATCTGCTTTCATCACCACCGCTTATTTTGCTATCATCTTTTCCTTTTCATTTTTCATATTATTTAAGAATCTACCCTTTTCCTTTTCAAATATATCAAAAACTTTCCTCGTAATTTTTTTTTTTGGGGAGCGGGTATTATACATGTATAGAAGTTAATTGAATGCGTAAATAGTTGATAATTCGTGTTTTTGTCGTTACAAGATATAATATTAATTCGTGTTTGTGTCGTTACAAGATGTAATATTAGTGTGTTTGTATTTATACTTTTTCGTAATTTTGTCGTGTTCGTGTCAGAGAACTCAATGTGTTTGATGTTCGTGTTGAGCCACCAGATTAATTTGTCTTGTTGTTACACACTCGCGGTTGACACCTTTAAGCCGTTTTACTGCACACAAACTACTAGATTTGTTCACAACTAAAGTCTTCACCTCTTCACTCACGCAACTTGTGTTGCCAACTGCGTCACTACCATCGGGTGATTTTTTTTTTAAACCACAAAATATATATTTTTTTTAAAGTACAAAATAATTTGATTTAAAACATAATATCAAATACTCCGTATAATTTTTTTTAAGCATAAATTGATTGATTTATTATAATTATTTGATAGAAGGAATTTACATTTGGAAAACAAAACCAGAGTCCGAAACAGTGGGCAAAAGAAGAGCAAAACCTGGAGCCAGCTTCGTCTCTCTGCTTCGACAATCTTCTCCAGATCCGTCGTCTCTCTCAATCGCCATGGCCTCGCCATCTGATCCCCATAATCAGTTAGTCTTTCCAATCACAATACACGATACACTACACAATAGTTTTTTTTTTTTAATTTTTGTATATTTCTGTTCATGAATCACAATTGTTTTCAATCACGCGAAAACCATATCTGAATTGCTTCTAAATTTCCGTTTCGAAGGGAAGATATAATCAGGAGACAACCCAAAAAGGCCCCTTTCAAGTTCCTGGTTCCTCTCGTATACGCACCTCTTCTTCCTCTCAGTATGTCATATTTTTCACCTTAAATTTTGGTTAAAGTTTGCATTTTGCGATGCTACAGATACGAGTTTTAGGGTTTCCGGTGATTTTACCTTAGTGGGCCTCTATTTTTGTATTCAATTTCAGTTCGAATCTCTCTGCGGAAGAATAAAGTTTTGAGCGACCGTTTGTTCACTATTGTGTTGGCTGGGGCGTTTATTCATGGAGGTTACTTGGTGTATCCTTTTTTTGTATTGCTATTGTTGCTGTTGCTCAATTTGATTTCATGTTGTTACTCTTGATTGATGATGATACAATTGCATTGAATGTTTCAATGTTGTAGTGCAACTTGGTCATTTAGCTTATAAGAATGTGAGGCTGCAGTTGAAGTTTTTATGGATTCATTCATTCATATATAGTAGCTTGAGTTTAGGACTAAGTTGGAACAGTGTCTCCTCACAGCATATTATCGTAGAAGTGGTGTTTGTTGATGAGAATGATTGCAGGATTTGGAGATTATGTGTACACTATCATGGGTCGAAGGGGTTTTGGAGATTGTCTTGAGTTAGAGTAACAAGAGTCGGGATTGATATTGATGTTAGAATGATGTTTTTGGCTTGCAAACTTATTAGATTCATGATATGATGACACCTTGGATCTGCCTGCTTATGAAGTTAAAATGTTTCGGGTGAACTTGGTATGCAGATGTGCTGTTATTAGTCTTGATTTTGTAAGGGGTAAGGCAGGGGTCTTCATGAAATTGAGAAATGGTGTTGTTCTTCATACTAGTTTTGTCTTACAGCATATAGAGCAATTATCTCTGCCTAGGCAAGTTGGGAGGCGTTGGACTTGGAACTGTGGCCTGATTTGATTTTTAGGACACCGTCATTTCTATGATTTCAGCTTGTGGGGGTTAATTTTGGGATTGTTCGATCATGACTTCTAAATGATGCATTATTCAAATACAAGCATTTACTCTAAGTTGATCCATTTTTTAGTGTGTTGCTTCAGGAAGTTAACAGGGTGTGTCTTAGCAAGAGAAAAATTCATTGAGTTTGTCTGAAGAGAGTCACTTGTGTATTTTATAAGTATAACATAGTCACCATGCATTTTTCTTAATCTATGCAAGGATGCATTATTGCAATAAAACGAAAGGAAATGAGGCCATATCTTGAGATACTGTTATGATCATCACTAAGAAATGCATGGACAAGAACTGAAGCTGAAAATCTACTCAATTACTAAATTGGTGACAAAACCTTAATGAGATTACTATAAAACAGTTTAGGTCATGACCATAGAGATTGTTTGGTGCAACTAGTGAATGTATATGATTATTGGGAATAAATTCTCCGTAGATTAGTGTGCTTCTATGGGTGTATACGTGCTTGACATGTAAGATTCAAGTAAGAAGTTTATCGTACTTGTTTTGCATTGACCTCCTTTTGTTGATATTGAGTCCTGTATGGCTAAAATAGTCTCTTCTCGGTATTTTGATTGTTTTCCTTAATAGTAATATACAGATCAGATCTCTATGATGCCGAGAGCAAGTGAGTATGAAGGGCTATGGGTAGGGAAATCCGATTTTTTTTTCCATTCGTCTACCATCTTTACCAGTTTTGCGGATTTTATTCTACTCAACCTGCTATTGAAGATACGATAGTTTAGGATGAATTTGTGATAGTACACTTCTCATGTCTCTTATTGTTTAACGGTAACTGCTATTTGTATTTGTTCTCTTGTGCTAAACACACAACAGCTTCATTTTATCCTTTACGGTTGGTTCCAAATGAAATAAGATGCCGTTGAGCAACTGCTCTCGTTATACTTCAAATGCTTTGTTGTAGAATGTCTTTTTCGTTGCATCATTATAGTCCACACACACTCCAGTCTTTAAGGAGCCTTGCCTGAACTTATTGGCAATGTCTCATCTGTCTTGAGTATCTATGAATCCACGGTCCAGTCGTTGTTGTCAAGTTGTGCCAGAAAAGTTATTGTCAGTGTTGATTTAAGTTTGATTGCTGGATTGAATTGAGCCATGAAAAATGTTGTATTCTTGGAAGAACTATGCATCAAGAACATATCAAAATGGTACAATAGTACCATTTTGAGTTAAATATGACTTCAATTTGAGTTAAATGGTATGTTTAATGTTGATTATTGTATTTATAACCATCAATTTGGGATGCATCATGTGACCTTCCATTAACACGACACAATTTAAATGTGTTGAACGAGTAAAACACGCAAGACACGGTAACACAATTGACTTTCAACATCTTAAACCCAATCATTTGCCTAATTTTAACGTTGGACTCCCTGTATAACCAATGTTGGTGATGTTTTGGTAGCTCAAACACAGTACATTTTGTTTTTTTTATATATACACAAAGTACAAACATTGCAACTGTTTCAGTGTATAGATAATATTTTGGCCGGAGCCGGCGGGTCAACGACCGGAGCGGCTTTTAGTGTTGGTGGCGAGGCGGGATGCGACGGCGGAGTGGTACATGGCGTCGTGAAAGGACTCTGTTTCTTTGGTCATCATCCTCAGCTGCTTAGCCTTCTCCTCCGTGAAACATCCCGGCGCAAACTTCACTCTCCTCGCCACCGCTACTTTGGTGCCGCCGGTGTCGTGCTCCGAACCGTTCTCGGCGGCGGCGGGAGAGTCAATGTAGTCCGGTTCGGCCGGCCACCCGAAGATCGGGGTCCACCAGCAGGGTGTGGAGGAGGAGGCAGCGGTTCTGCGGTCAGTTTTTCGGCGGCGTCCGGGAGCGACGGTGGCCGGAAAAGGAACAAGATTGAGATTGGTGGCCATTTGGTTTCGTGGAAATTAATTTAATGTAATTACGATGAAGAGCGAAATTGGGTTTATTACAGAGTATTTGAAGGGGGAAAAAAGGAAGGAAACAGATGGGACAAGAGGACACGTGGAGGTTCCGAGGATTGAGGAATTGAGGATGGTCGGTAAGGTCATGCCTTTATTGTGACCTTCTTTACCGGCTGTTCCGGTACAGCTTGGATTATACATATTGATCACGATTAACCTTAACTTAAACATGTTTAAATTTATCTTGTGCCGTCTCATGACTCACCAATTGTTGAACCCAACTAAAAATAGTGCATTTTCATTCATATCGCGGGTTTGGATTTTACATGCAAAACGTGCGGGGTTACCCTGCCCAACCTGTCCCGAAGTTTGAGTATATTCTGATTTAGGTTTGAATTGTCAGCTCTATTATGTGTAATCCATATTCATTTTAGTTTGTTATCATGTTTGATGTTTTACTAACTTGTACGTGCCTAAGTCGTTTTATAGATGGTTTTGTCATACCACATATATACTTCGATACTAGCTATTCGAAATTTAGCTTGTACTTATTTATATGATACATATAGAACTGACAACTTGTGTCGTAACACGACACGAATACGACACAAGATTAACATGTTTAAGCTCACACATTTTACATTTGTGTTTGTCCTCTAAAACACGCACACACCACGACTAAAACAGTTTTGTGACACACAAGACACACTCAACACACATTCAAGGTATAATTGTAAAATAATCAACATTAACATGTCAAACACGTTGGATAGAGTTGTGTCAAAAGTGTTAGTTCTATCGTGCAAAATGAATGTGTCATATCAACATGACTTATTTGGTTATTGTGATAAATATGTGTTGTGTTCATGTTTTGTGTTGATGAACATGTGTTCAACGGTTCAACACGGTTACTAGATAAACCGTGTTTGTGACGGTTCGTACTCATACGACACACACAAATTGCTAGCTATATATATGCATATGCAACTTTATTGCTCTACACTGCTGATTTATGTCAGCGAAACCAACCGCTGGGTCCAATACAAATTAATGGTAAGGCAAAAACTTTTCAGCTTAGAATCCGATTCTCAGCTATGCTAAAACAAAAGGCTAGAGATCTGAATATTTGCTGAACTATATTAGCCCAATAAGGCGTTAAACAAACATCATTGTCATGACTACTGTTTATGCAGTGGCTGTATTGCAATATCCGTCAAGCTTCAATTACATGCAATTGTCAAAACAATTATACAAATTGATCCATCTGATAGTAACTATATCAAATCTATTACACCCTACGTGTACTAATTAAAGTTAAAGGCGAGACCAGTCGGGTGAAGATAAACTACCAAATACGGCAGTGAATTGTTGTAGTTTAACTTGAGATATTGGATTCGAGGCCAGAGGTAAAATATAGTGAAGATACAATACAAGTGTGTGCTCTTCTTTCTTTTATTTCCAATTTTGAAGGTTATGGACAGGAGAAAAAGTCACGAGTTTCAAACTGGACAACTATTATTCAGATCCCAAAGTCTCAAATTGAAATTTAAACAATATCAACCAGTGAATATGAAGTTGAGACACCAAAAGGAAGTTGAAAAAAAATGAAGAGCAAAATATCTGCAAGTTTCGGTCCTCGGAACCTTCCTCAACTGCATATTCTCTTTATTAGTAGCAGCTGCAGCAATAGGAAGCTCATAATCAGGGAAAAGTTCGTTCATACAGAGGCAATGCTCCCAATGCTCTACGTTCTTCATTATCCTTCTGAACCTGCCATAAAATCAGCTCTGTATGAGTTGATCCGATCATAATTTTCATCAAAAGTGTAATGGAAACATAGCTCAAAAAGTGAAAGGTCAAAACATTTATACAGAAACAGAGCATATATATAATATACCTAGGAAAATGTTTAGGAGTTGCTCCAAGTGTGATTCCCAAATTTGACATATTTACTCATGCTAGATATAGCAAATATTACACAATTTGTCCACGCTAGAGTTTCACTAATATATCATCATTTCCATTGAATGCAACTCAATGGTAAAGAACAATGATGACCTCCTTTGTTTCTACTTTTTCTAATTCATGTTGTAGCTGCATTGCTGAGAACGTGAAGAAAGTCTCTCTACTTATATGCGTGATTGGGCTTAAGGGCGCATGCAATGAGCTTAGTACGGTGTTTTCTACCCAGCTTTGCAAGACTAGGCTTAACTTAAAGTCATAGGGAGTGAGAAGCTAAATCAGCACTGAAAGTATTACCAACAAAACCATAAAAAAAAAAAAAGGAACATGAAAGGGTGTTGAACCAATAGTCTTTTTCCTTCTACGATCAGTTCAAACAAGCAGTCCGTTTTTTTTTTCTCCCTGTGACATGGTTTATGCACATCGAAAGGGCTCCAGCCTCCAGAAAGTATATTTACTCCTTGTCAAGAAAAATTACAAATCTTATCTGAATATTGACTTTTCAAATGCAAAGAAAGAATGAAACCGCAACAAATTGGTGACATCATCAATAAGTAAATATGAAACACGAAATTACTGATTAAACAGAAAACACCGGAGTCCACTTCACTGGGCACTTACAAGATTCAACATATCCAGAAGATAACTTCTAAATGGTGTCTGCATTGCCTGCGTATATAAATAGATAACAAGTTAAGGTGAATTGTTTATTGCATATCTAAAAGATATCTAAGTGTATAGCATAATCATTTTCTGCATAGCTCACACAAAGACTACTAGACATTAAGACATTGTAGAACACCAGTTGTACTGAATACGTACAAGTTTCAACAGCACAAGTTTCAACAGTAGTGAGCACTAATAAACAGTAAGTTTTTTGTACAAGCAATGTAAGATAAACAAGTTACAAATAAACATTGCCAAAGAAAACAAGGGAGAAAAAATATGGACAAAACGGAAATCATAGACTCGTAGTACGTATATGAGCAACAAATACCCTACAACTACAAGTATGTAAATAGTCGACTAACATAGAAGTTACATAAGGAGACCAAGAAAGGAATCAACTAGAGCTATAAGAAAATGATGGAACAACTATAACGCCATTAAAGTTAGGGAGACGACTATTTTATGTGCATTTGGTACATGTAAGTTAAATGCAACTTTTGACATTGATAAATGTATGGAATTTCACCGATAAATCCATGTGAATTCAAAACATTCAGACTTGTCTGATTACACATTAGCTTTCAAACCAATAAATGTTTGTAAGAAAAATACAAAAAAAAAAAACCCGTAAAAGAAAATTACATGTAAAACATATGCACAAATGCGCATGCGCCAATCCTCTTCCTTCAATTTATACACCAAATAGCTCAATTTGTCATCAAATACTCGAGGAAACATAAAAGCACCGAAGGAAATACTATAATGAATCAAGTTATTGAAAGGATTCCAAAAGCTACCTAAATCAGCTAACGATTCTCATTCCTTAACAAAATTTCCAATCCAAACGCAACCTAAATCTCAACATGTCTCTCCAAGAAACACAAATACACTATATTAATCATAATAATTTTACAATCAATCAACCTGTAAGTCTGGGGGAAGTTCATGGTGCTTCATGGAGAGATCCATGGCTCGCTTAAGTCGCTCGTTCCTCGCGTTCACAACCTCGCGAGGGAGCCGATGCACAGCTTCCCGGACGTCCAGATCGCTAGCATGATCAAACAAATCCTCGTACCTGAGCCCTAACATACATAAGCACCACAGTAATGGATCAACAGCATCGAATTTTGTAGAAATGGTAGATAATGGATAGAGAATAGGAACCAACCAACTTTGCGGAGGCGATTTCCAACGACTCTTCGGTGCGCGGCGGCGAGCCAGTTCGTTTTCGGATCAAATAACCTCAGCATCCATGACGATTGAGACGCCATTGTTGATGCTATCGCAATTCTCTGTAGCTCCGTTTGGCTCTCAGTGTTGGCGTCGCAGCTGATATTGAAACGGAACGGTGGTGCTGGGCTCTCCCGGCAACGTGGGCCTGCAAATGGGCTTGGGCTTTGAATCAATGAAAGGGTCACCAACTAACTTCCTCAAAATAATAAACTGTTTAGAGCTAATTGTGGGGGCAATTCTGACAATTTGAATTTTGTTCTTGCTTATCCCACATATTTTATAATGTGATATGACGAGTGACCACCACTAAAGCACCAACAACATGAGTTTGAGGCTCGACTAAATATAGGTTTTGTGAGGTCTTTAGATTTATTTCACATGTTATCATGAATCCAATTTGTCTTTTTTTCGTGAAGCACGCACGGACGCATATGTATATCCATATATCAATTCATGGCCATGTTATTGTTAATGCATGCATGTACAGCAAAACCGGTTTGATTTTCAACATCACTTTTGTTGACCTCAAGACTATAATAGGAGTCACATGTTTAAACACGTATTGGAGTCCATTTCAAGGCATGAAAGGTCTCAAACTCTCAACAACCCTTTTGCTTTATTTTATGTGTTGTGCATGGTGGTTGAAACTTGAAACGTGGAGATATGTATTTTGGTAAAAAAAAAAAAAAGACGAGTAAACTCTTGAGAACAATAAAAAATCTTATCGATTTTGACGATCACAATTTATAGTTGAATGAATAATCACATTACTTTTTGTTTTGAAATTAGCGAGTTCGTCACTGATCAAAACAACGGACGCTTGTAGTTATGAAGTGTATTCAATTACTTGCCACTCCTCTACCCAATTCTACAAGTCTAGAATGTAAGTATTTCCCAAACCCTAGTGTTGTGTTAAAAGAAAAGAAAAAAACTCAAAAGTGAGTTAAGCTAAAATTGTAGACTTGAAAGCTCTATCTGACCATTCAAACATAACCTACCATTCATTACCAAGTATATTTTGGTACCACATAGCACACAGTTATTGACCTTAGTTAGTATATGTATTTGTGGACAAAACAACACAAAATCTATGTTGATTTAACTTTTTTACTAATTTGTTATCAAAGTGATTACACTTGTTAAGCAATTGTGGTGATAAAAAGCAAAAGAGAAACAATATTCTCAACCACTACCAATACACAAGAATCATGGTAGAAAAAGCAAAACCACAAAAAATCAGAAACAAAAAATGGCTTTTTGCAAACACTTCAATTTGGTGTTGCCAAGTGTGAGTGAGAGACTAGACAGAGCAAGACAAATTTAACATTTGTCAATGACCAAACCAAATCAAACAACACACACATCTGAAAAAAGGAGACCCACTTTTCAGTTTTTAGTTTTAACAATCTTTGATGAAAATAATTCAAAAAGATCTTTTATTCTCAAAACTCAAAAGTCTCCAAATTAAAGTTGATCACTTTTACTCCACACACGTCTTGGAAGTTTTTATGTTTTTCTTGGCGCTAGAGTTGGCAAATAGACCAACAAAATGGGCTCGGGTCAAATCTATTTGAGCACTAGATTATATTTATCGGCATTAAAACACAAGTATGTTTGTCGGGTCAAGCTTGCTCGGACTTGTGTCTTAACTTTCTAGGGCAGAAGTTATTTGTAAATATGTATATTGGGTCACTGTTTGTTGTCTTGAGTGTGATATTATCAAACCATGTCAGTAATGAACCATGAGCCATTGACCTTAGAGCTTCCATCTGAAGCACGAAACGAGTTTGGACGTAACATTTTGTATAATCGCGTGTATTTATTTTTATTAGAAATTTCATCATAAATCATGATTGTGTCTTGTCATGTGTTGTACTTGTAAAACACACACGATACGATAACACGATATAAAAGCAATAACAATTGAATCTCACATCATCTCTTGTTTAGATATAGTCGACATGAAGACGACATTCCAACGCGGTTATTAATATAACGCATTAACGTGGCATGTTTATATTGATTAATACAACATATATGTAACTTATAACATGTGTATAAGGCAACATGCTCATGATCTTCATATTTTTCAAAAGAAGATAATAATTATATTTCAAACATTACAATCATGAATCTCACACACATGTATATACATAGTTTGTATGATGATCTTGGAAAATTAATTCAAAACAAACCCATTATCAAGCATCCATCAATCTAACGGTTCTTTGAATCTTATTCAAAATTCAAAAGGAGTGAATAAATGCATGAGCAAATGTTTTGCTGTGGTTTAGCTATTTCTTTTTCTAGTATTCTTCAAGCTTGAAAATATATTATTCACTGATAATAAAAGGACATGCAAATCATCTATAAACCAAACACGTTTAATTTGCTTATTGGAATGGCTTCTCTAAAGAATATTTGTTTTAAAATATTCACAAAAATTGAACTGTGAAGAAATATTTTAATTTTGACTATTATTTTTAACATATATATATACACACACATACACAAATTAATGATCCATTATTAGAACAAGAAAATAATTGTGGGGTACATGCACATATTCATGCATGTTCTTAGGCTGCAAATCTCCAAAGTTTGTACCCATAATTTGTAGCACCATGATTTATGATATTTATTAATTATTTAGAGTACCATTATTTGCTTCGTGGAAAAATTGTGGTCCTTAATTAATATACCTTATACTTTTAAGTTCTTCCCTATGACTTTAAAATTTATGTTCAAATACATATAGGGTTTGATTAAAAATGAGATTAAGCTTCATTATATGATTATGTTGACATACTATACTCACTCTTTTAAATTATTTTTTACTTTATATTTATCTATAGTACTAGGCTTTGATCTTCTTTTATATATTTAAAAGTGGACTTTTGGTGACAATGAGACATAGCATTAGCATTGACAACTATTCATAAACATTTCAACGATAAGATTATTTAGTTATTTTCATGAATAAAAAAAGTCTAATTTAAGTTTATTTAAAATACATGTACAAGTGAAAAATAAAGTTTCATTGACATTATACGTAATAAATGTTGTACATACATACACACAAGAATTTTATAATTAAATAATTTCATTGGTAGGGACAAGAAAGCCGTGTGTATAAAATCAAAATTATTGGCCACTTTTTGCCAAATGACTATATTGTATGTACATGTATATTAAGAGTTGACTACGACTAACATTATGAGGATCGTGTAGTCGATACACATTCATTTTTTAACTGTCAACAAAATGTCAATATTTGAAAAATATCATATAACTATGAGATCAATATATGTTATATATATTTTGTGAAGCTCCCTAAACTCCCATATCGTAAGAAGGGGTCAAATACATTATCATTGCATAGACTACTTGGAGCGCATCGAATCAATTCTACCACAACAAAACTTGAACCCCGGTACATGCATAGACGTTGAGTTGAGTTAGTGCACTAACTCAACTCAACGGCTCTTTCATAAAGATTGCCTCGATCCCTCAATTAAGACGACAATATTATACACGTATCAAAAGAATAACATTAATAAAAATTCACGTAACAAGTATAGAAATGTATTGTATAACGAAAACCAATAATAGAAGAGCAAATTATGGCATTTATGTTTACAACAAAACTCAAATGCCAATGAAATGTCAACTTTCACCCAAGGGTAGTGGCGCAATTGGCAACACATGCTACGTGAGTGGAAAAAGCGCTTGCGTTCGATCCCCGCTCAACACCCATAGGGAGAGGTGAAGATTTTAACTGTGAACAAATCTCGAATGAGGATCAGACTAGGTGTGGTAAAACGACTTAAAAATGTCAACCGATAGTGTGAAGGCCCGCTCAGAAACCCCATGGTATAAACCCAAAAAAATGTCAACTTTCTTAAATACAATAAAGAGCAGAATGAGACTATCACTAACATTATAGGGATTTATTTTTAGTATTTATTAACGTATTATTAGAGCGAAAAGAAGACAAAACCAACTGACCAAAAATTAGTTTACAATTGGCTATCATAAATATGTGGTCCTTTTGTCAGCAATTGGCCAATTCGGTGGCATGCCATGAATGTATTATATTAATAATAAAACATAACTTCTAAAAAAATTAAAAAAATAGTACTTTGTAAAGTCAAGCTCTTAATATTATAACTAATTGTCTCCTTTTAAATTGCGATAATAAGAATTTGGGTTGACTTAATTCTATCTACAATAGATACAATTGGGATGGTCTAACACATACCCTGTTGAAATGTTGAATACAAAAATAATTATTTTTGTCCTCATATGAAAACTTAAAATTTTGTAAAATAAGTGTTTATTTTATGTTTTAATTAATTAGTAATACAAGATTTATGGATTATACTTTTCAAAATGAAGACTATTGAACCAAGAGGAACCGGAACATAGATGTAATTTAAAAGATATTGGCTATTTATTTTTTTGGTTAATTCAAGATTAGAAAATATAAACTTAAGGCAGTTCATTTAATATTTTTTATATAAATAATTGAAACAATTGATTTATACGAGCTTGTAGGAAGATCAAGCATTTAAAAGAAGTGAATCTTAACTGATAAGAAAAAGGAAAAGGAAAAGAAAAGGAAAAGGAATGCAATAAATTAGGTTAAATTTGTCTTATATTCTTTATTATTGGTATATATTTACAATCTCAATGAATATTTGTAGGAAATTCGATTTTTTTATTTATGAAAATTTCGATTTTTTTAATATGCATAAACAAATTTTTACCATCAATGATTTTTTTAAAATTAAAATCAAATAAACTTATCAAACCTTGTTAGATCTAATACTTTTAAATTTATGAACACCAAACCATATTCAATCCAATACTTTAAATAAATATTCCGTTTAATTACTCATTAATTTTTTTTTATACATGGTAATATTGTGTTTGAACAATTAGTAATGTGGAGTACGATTCAATACGAACACGGTACATTTATTAATCTTATTAATCAACATATTGTAACACCCTTAGAGCATCTCCAATGCTTAGCATTTTTTGGGTGCTAAGGAGGAGAGAGAGTATGCCACCTCATCATGAGAGGAGTTAGCATCTACTTAGCAAATTTCTCTCCAATACTTAGCATCCTCACCATGTTAAACATTTATTACACCAAATAATAATATAATCATTTAAATAGAATAATTGTGTTATGAATAAATATTAGTAATATTTTTAAGAAATAAGTTAAATAAATTATCATTCAAATAATAAAGAAGTAAAAAATGAATTACAGAAAATAAATATATTAATTTTGAAAAACACTAATTTATAGTGTAATTATAAATGTAAAACACTAATTTTTGAAAATGAAATGACATTATCGTTATGATTTGTAAGCAATTTAGTAACATACTATTGGTTTGATTTTTATTTTTGAATTTAAGAAATGCCAGTACTATATTTAATTATATACTATATGTATTATATATAAATAAATAGAAAATAAAAGAGTGTTGCATTTCAAAGAAAAGAAAAGAAAATAAAATAGTGGGCCCAGCCTTAGCGCCGCTGCTTCAGCTAGCGCCTGTCGCTAAAATTTTGAGGATAGAGCCAAGCACTCCAATGCTTAGCGCCGGCGCTAAGCTCCTTAGCACCTCACACAAATGTTGCATTGGAGTTGCTTTTATAAAATCAGGAAAATAGATATCATCATAAATTTGCTATGCAGACACGTATTTGCAAATGTTGATGCAGATGGAGAAGCAGCGTGCGTGTGCAAAAGGGCAACACGAATGCGATAAAGAGTCTGATCCAGGTCAACCATCAGTGGGACGCGCGCACGTATCAAGAAGGGTTAGTTTTGTAGTACTTCAAATAGTTTGAGGATATTGAGGGCTCGCACGTACATGTATACCGGGATAGCGTGCTTGTTCGAGGATCCTAAGGTCAGCCATTTGCGCACACCTGAGTTTCATATATGGATTCGTTGCCTTTTAGTTAGCTTTCATTTGTGTGTCTAAATTCAAATCCACATACAATATTGCGTCAAAATTGGTGAGATTATATTAAGAGTCTTCACCGGTTTAAATAATTCTAAGGTCTTTCATTACATGTCATTTTGTATTTCATGGGTTACATAATCTTATTAATGAGACCTTAATGTTAAAAATAATTTAAGTTATGACGTATGCAGTAAGTAATCACATGTTAAGCATCTATATAGTCCGATAAATGGCATATATTAAAGGTTTATAAAGCAAATTTTGTCCGAATTCGGATGTCCTGAAATGTTGAAGGTATATCAATATAATTGTAGAAGTATATAAGCCACCTACCAAACTAATGGCAATAGCATTATTAAATTATTAATGGCCACTGAAAATATTGATTAAGGAGTTTTATCCTCTGCATTATATAATGAACTTTGAGAATCATCAATAATTGAAGATACTTTTTTATTAGGATTTTTCTTTAAGATTGTAAAGCCCCCACATAATATAAATTTCCCATGTACTACTAGCCAACAGCTAGCTTGCTTGCATGCCCAATAATTTCTTAAATGGTGCTGATTTGATTTCTTTTTGGTCTGTACTTTTGTGAATGAGAGAATGTATTTTGGTTCAGTTTTGATTGGGTTTTGTATCCACAATAAATAATAGTATTATTAGAGTGTAAAATAAAATAGTCAAAAAGTGAGGATTGGATTGATAATTTCATTGTCGCATACTTGAAAAGTTTGCATCCATATCATTGTTGCATTCATCAAGAGTGATTTTTTTAAGGCTTTGACTCTCAAAGTTCCTAAAAATCCAAAGCGGATCTAGGACAAACAAGATCTCAGTTCTTTTGGAGGGCTCATTTGCAAAAAACTCGCATAAAAATTTAAAAATATTCGCAAAATTGTTGCTACAATGTCGAGCAAAAACATTCTCTATAAAGAGATAGACAAAGCGGAGGAGAGAGCAAGTGTAAAAGAGATAACACATTAATATATGATGAGAGAAATAGATTGCCGACTTAAAATTCAATGAAGTTCTATTTGAAAGGGACCTTGTTTTGCAAGATAGGTCCAATGAGAAGAGCGAACGTTGGTGACTCCCCCTCTCTCTCTCTGAATAAAATAGATAAATAAATGCGTTTTTTTATATGCAAATGATACTTTTGCTGGTAATTTTCAAGGAAGGAATAAAAGTGCAAACACCAAGAGAGACGCACTACAAGAACTTAAAGCCCCATAATTGAAACATGATGAAGCACAAAGTACTGATAAGAGTCAAGCGTTAAAATAAAAGCCGAGTGAAGAATAAATAAATGAGTCATTTCACACATGAAGAATGTTGTCTATATAATGTACTAGCGTTAAAATAAAAGCCGAGTGAAGAATGTACTAGCTAGTTTGTTCAATAATATAGTGATATTTACTTCAATAGCAACCGTCTTTGTTTAACTACACACCATATATATATATATATACATGGATCCCAGCAAGTATACATATCAATATAATAGTTAAAGTTTTATCATAAAACCATATATATACACAACCCCAAATCTTGGTTCGACTTCGTGTATATAAATGGTACGTAAGTGTACACTTTTTGTACATTGTGTCACATTCGAAACAATCTTACAAATGATATATATTTGCCATGATCGACCATGAGACCCATGCATGTTGCAGGTTGTGCCACGTAAGTGCTTGTCTTATGTACATCACATGGTCCACTCCATGTCAACACATTCTTCAAAGCTCGAGTTACGTGAAGCTTCTTCGTATGAACATTTTGGCCCATCCTGTAGGTTAGGTTTGGTACATTGTTTTATCCTTTATTCAACACTATTTAGTCATATCAATATAGTTGCTTACTAGCTATAAATTAAATTGTAAAGTTAATAATAATACACGGAGGAGATAAGATACAATTTTAAAGTTTTTCGACAATTGTCATTCAATTATTGTTCATCATTATTAAGGTTAACATGCATGCACACAGCACACTTGTGGACGAAAGAATGTTTTGCAAATGCACATTTAGGATATTATATTAACACCAATTGCAAGGTTTAGATATATGAAATTGAGAAAAAGAATATGACTAATGACCGAGATTCAGACATACATACATAT